>LXKZ01000014.1:0-15136 GCA_001856765.1 Endoconidiophora polonica | reverse complement strand
CTAACATCTAATCGAGTATTGATCGTTTCTTTCCGATGCTCAATCGGAGACTATTGAACAGTCGTGATGTCCCCATATAACCTATGACGTATAGTATTACTTGCTTCGTCTTATCTCATCCACCCTATTTCACGACGTTTTGGCCTTTGCTGTACCATAATATTACTTGATGCTATGTCGTTGTTCGATCATATATCCGGCTCTACATGTCTTGCGTTTGTGATAACATGTCTTATTGGACACTGTCTGCCACTCAGGAGTGCTTATAAGCTAGTAAATACCTATGAACTTCGGTACTGATATTTACTAACACATTGTATGTACACGCCTCTAGTCATTGAGACACACGTCATGTTTCAATCCAGTCCTTGATGTTACTACCAACAAAGCCAAGAGGCGCCATTGAGTCGCCACCAAGAATCTAGGCCTGAATCAAGGAAGTGAGAGAAAAGAGACCGTCAGCAAAGCCAACTACTATTCAAGCGTGACGCCGGCTCACCTTCAAGCGTATACTCTGTACTAATAATCATGCACAGTACTTTACAAGCCACAGGGGCAGCATTACCTAGAGATAGAAGGGAGAGAGGGCTGCATTAGCCAACGCTCTTTCCATAGATCAGAATCATTAAGAAGGTGTGATTGCCGGTCAAGCAGGAAGTAAATCATGGAAGACAGTCAATAGATAGCTTGCAGAGTCTCTACGACAGAAGATTCAAGAGCCAGAACAGAATACATGTCTTCGAGTATTCATAAACACTTTTTTCGTGAATGTGAATCTATGATATTACTTCAAACAAAGACATCCGTATATTGGCATGATCTAAACCGAGATCAACTACAGGGTCAACCAGTACCAACCCTACACCATGTTCTAAGCCCTCTTCTCGTCTAATTAAGAGGCAATATAGTATGGGGATTGCTGACGACACCCGGGGATTAGGAAAACCCGACAAAGCCAAAATATCTCGCGTGTTCCTTATAAGGATTGGATTACTACTAATGGTCATAAAACCCAACTGCTGGGCCACATAGCTTAGCGGAGAGAATGACAATAATAATAACAATAATAATAGAAAGAAATGCCTATATACAGCAGTGATCAACACAATACTAGTGAACTGCAGGCGAGTCTTGTGCTTTGGGTTACTATTTTTCCTTATTTGTGACGGGCCACCTCGTATTAACAAAGATGGTAATGAATAGGTAGCATGGAGTGATGAGCAGCAGCAAAACAAAGTTTTTTTTTTTCAATCATTAATCTTATTAAGTTTCTAGAACTATGAAGATACTGCTCAAAACAAAGTATCATAATCTGTAGTTTGTCATTGTGATGAATTGTGATGGGAGCAGGTGGTTATTGCTGGCCGGACAACACCAGCTTATTCGGTGGCATACACTAGTTATATGTGGCAGAACAATATGCTTGGTTTTTGTAAGCGACTTCTTAGTACGTAGTTTATTTTTTTTCTGTAGCTGTCTTGTACTGATGCTTACTTGCTTTCTCTAAATCCTAGGTAAAGTGCAAGGAGGATATATTAATGAATGCCCTACAATCGTTGATTGGATTGCCAAAAAGAAACTAAACGGGCACATTAAAAGTGCGGAAGAATGCCCGCCTGTATTGGCTAAAGTTTCGGTGATTTGACCTTTCTCAGCTAACGAGCTCCAGATCAGCGAACTTACCCATAATAACTTGACAATAAGAAAGCATTCTTTACTATTAACTATGTGATTGCAATACTGCTACAGCTCATCTACAGGCATAAAGGTTAGTCAAGCTTCTTTGATCTTGGGTTTTCGCTACTGAGGTACTTTATCTAGTAGTTTTCTCTAAGGGTGGTGATGCAAGATATGGTGATCCTCATACTGTCGCATTTGTTATTGGTGTGATTAATCGTAACTATCTCTTACATCTTGATTCACTTCCGACTTCACAATATTCTTTCTCTCCTACTGACTGATCCCTCCCAAAGCTAGCCTTGGCCCACCGCTTAGGGGAGCCGCCTATGTTCTTGCTTTTACGGTGATATTACTACTTGTATGAAGAAGAAAGAAAAAGATAACAAATGGCCACAAGAGCCCTCGTCTTGACGGGCTTTATTCGCACATACTAAAGTTCTCTGTGATTTCTAACTCCAATATGAAACTTGTGAGACATCAGGAACCTATAAAAGACCAACTAAGATAGACTAACATATACTAACTAGAGTGCAATATATTGCTCTTAAGTGGGCTAATTTCGAGGCCCTACTGCAAGCAGCTACAAGCGTGGAATATATCAAGTAAGAGTCTCAGGTAATGCTACATCTTTGGGTCTCTATTGCATTCGCATTCGTCAATCGAGAACAGGAGACAACATGAATAGGGCAGAGGAAGGAGCTGATATAGTTAGCCACGGGATTGTGTTGACATGTTTTGTTGCAGGCATCCTAATACACTAACTAAACTGGCTGTTAACATTATTGTGAGCTGGCTATGCAGCTTAGGCTTAACAGAAATTCGACGTGATGAAAGAAAAAAAGCAAGCATCTTACTACTAGTACTATGTGGAATCATAGTCTGAAAAAAAGGAAGTAAAATACAAAAAGTAATGAATGTGAATGAAACCCGGTGTTTAGGTACTATTTGGCTACATCATGGGTTAGAAACCGACAGACAGAATGCAGATTTGGCCCGCCAAAGTGGATGGCTTGCGAGGAGATAACGAGGATTGGATGACTGAAAGAACGGTATATTGGGTCAGACTTTCTGGCAGTCAGCTGTCCATTCAGAATCGTGCCGCATAGGCGCTTATGGAGGTTTGCTCATGGTACATTATAGATGGTGAAAGCATACTGACATTGTGGGTGTATGAGCTGGAGAGAGAGAGTAATACACAGAGAGAAAGCAAGCTTACCGAGCCGACCCAGACAGTATTAACATTGCAGTATAAGCAAGCCCTGCAGCACTGTCTCAAGATATTGGTTGTTGGTTGACTGTGTGGGGTTTCTTTTCATATTTTGACCATCTGCGAGTGATAGGTCATTGAGCAACGTATCGCAGATGGTCGCCGACCTTCCAGGGGGGGGGGGGGGGGCATATCTAGTCTGTACTAAGTTAGAGTAGAGCAGCAGCAGCAGGGAAGGGCCTCATGTCCAAAGAAGTAAAAGACAACAAGCTAAGACATGAGGAAACTATACAGAAAAGACTGTAAATCATGCTGTGCAAGTTCATAATCAGTGGAATAAACGGGACTCTGGCTCGTCTACGGCACTGCCGCAAGCCTATACATATTTTTTACCCTTTCATGTCGATTTCCCTGTAAAAAACAATGTTTACAGCAACACCCATCGTCTCAAGTGTTTAACAGTGATATAACAGTCTACACAGATCATAAAGTATGTAGGTTCTGGAACGAAGATTGCCATAGGAAAGAAAAGACATTTAATAAAACTAGTAGTTTGTGGAGAAACTATACAACGGTAGGGCCAAACGGATGGAAATGGTCTGACGCCTGCAGGAGAGGCTCCCGAGGCTGACTCAGAGCACCGCGCTATATAAACACAATCGGAAAGCAGGATAAGTATTCGTAATAAGTCGTGAATGTGTGATACTGGTGGCGCATCTCATCAATCTTTTCTCTGACTTTTCCTTTTGTTCAGTTGGTATGGAAGGAGAGAAGTTGTTGCTATATCATCCAAGACAAAACGTAGCATGAACGGACGGCACGATAGTCCCGAAGGTAATGAGTGTCTCTGAACTTTGTAACAAGAGTTTCTTGGCTTCCGAGACCCTGAATGGGGAAGGAGGGGTTCGAGTTGAACCATCACATTGTGACTATCAACAGTGATACATCCCTTGAAATTAAGCCCTTTGCCTTTCTGTACTTTCTTCACCAACCCCCTGCGAGGTATAAGAAGAACGTAGAGAAGTTTGTATTTGTTGTCCTCTACCTGCTTCTATCGATACGAGGGTTGGGCTCGGCGAACCGCGAGACAGTATAAGAAAACACTACTTGTAGCCAATTATCAAGGTTACTGACACTCATCGAAAGTCGATCTCGCCTACTATTGGCAACTCGCGATGTGATAGACATATATGCAGCTGGGGATACAAGGAACGGTACCTGGAAGCCCAATCTAATGTGGCGGATGCAAGATACAGGGGAGGGGAAAGAGACTGTTCTCGATTGCTGCTTTGTTGTTTCAGAATTTAATATCAGCGGTGTGATATCTGTCCAGCAACAATTAGCCTAAAAAGCGGCGTTGCTAAGACGTTATGATATACTAGACCTTCTCCAGCAATGAAATATTGCCGTTCAGATAGCACTACACTACAGTCTAGATTACAATCACATTCAGTAAGTAATATGTCTCTTGGGCTTTTTAGGTGGTTTAGTATTAGTGCATTTATGCGGTGTTTCTTCGTCGTCAGCATCACTTGCAGACAGCATGGCATATAGTCTCTTGAGCTGTTGTATAGAAGCTCTTCTGTGACGCCAATCCTGGGGGGGGGGGGGGGGAGTGATAAAACTCATCTTGCCCACATGGAAAATATAACGCTGATATACTAAAGGTTGCCTCACCATATGTCGTCAATCACATCGCTTGGCCACTACATGCCACCGTAGTCTGGGCTTAAGAATGCCCTGTTCCACTTGGTGGCCCGAGCTCACCCAAAATCCAGCGCCTGGCCTCATTACTGGACTCACTCAACCAAGCTAGTGTCAAACCTTCTTCTTGCCTTGCCCATGTCTTCTGTCAGCAGCATTCTCCAGGCAAGAACATTTAACCTACAGTGCAACCAACAGGGGTATAGAGGCCAGATTATAGGGCTCTCTAGGGCAAGATTGCACATTGGCGCTCTAAGGCCCTAATTCCGCACAGCAGATCAGCAATCTAGCCCAGCCTAAGCTGGCCAACCAGGGCTGGCATTGAAGACACTTACAATAAACATGTTTGTTCATGATTCTGCCCCTGCCTATTGGAAAAAGAGGCGCAGCTCTGCAAATCGTGGCACGAGGAACATCCATATTAGGAAAGATACCGCGAGTCCCGACAGACCCATAAATTTCACCGATTATGCTCGGATTATCGGAGGCCCGTCTCCGATCGCTACTCCCATCCCGTTAAGATATGGTGCTTCGATGCACTGACAAAGCGGGCCGTATGCGATGACGGCCATAAAGTTTATTGCACAAAGAACCAAACAAACAATGCATACAACCGGTGCGGGAAAGTGTCTTGATTTGATTGACATGTTTTAAAGAGCGGGAACGTGTCAATAACCTAGGTTTTTTAAATTTCGATTCACAAAAAAATAAAGGACACCGGGACAATATAACACAGTCATCTGCGTAGTCACAAATCTTCGCTGTGGAGGCCTTTTATAGTATCATACAAAAAGCCAATAGAACGATGCGTCATCACAAGTTTCTTCATATCGGGCTTGTGCAACACTAAAAACTTTCTACTACAAACCCTGGATCCTCAATCTTGTTGCAAAGTGCACCGGTAATCGCATCCTTAAGCCTCAAATCATGACACAACATACGGTGAAACACTATGTCATTCGATCTTTTTAAGGATTAGCCAACGATCTTTGACCTGGCAGAAGATGCACCATCCTCGTACAAAAGTATTGCTTGATAAGATAAGTTCTACTATCCTTGAATAATCGGTGCTCCTCGATATTTTGCATACCCACCTCCCCCACTAATAGCTATGCTCTCCATTTACAGCCTTATAGATCTCACGATAGTGCTCACTTTGATCTAAGTTTTGGCATTTCTGTAAGCTCCGCCGAATACAATTTTTATTTTATCATGCTTGGCCCCATTTAAAGCCCAGCTATTTTACTAGACTGCTCGACCCCACTAAATTGCCCCTACCTTGGAACAACCTGCCAAGTTTTCTCTAAGCCGGCTCCGATTTTCGGTGTCTTTTTTTTTTTTAATCCTTGCGGCTTAATTCGAGCCAGCTTCTTGAAACGATTCACCGATTGGAGATTTGCCGCCGTTCGTCGCATAGCTCCGAGATATTCACATCTGAGTTTCCCTTTCTTATTCGCTCAACCTGTCCCTCCTTGCCCTCTTTCTATACACAACATCACAACATGAACGCCGCCTTCTCCAACGCTCTGCGTCAGCGCGCCTTCAAGGCCTCGCTGGTTGCTGGCAGTCGCCGCTCCATGGCCACTGTCATTCAGAAGATCAAAGTCAAGAATCCCGTCGTTGAGCTTGACGGTGACGAGATGACTCGCATTATCTGGCAGAGCATCAAGGATCGCTTTATCCACCCATACCTAGACGTTGACCTCAAGTACTATGATCTTGGTCTGCCGCATCGCGATGCCACCAGCGACAAGGTCACTCTAGACGCTGCCGAGGCCATTAAACAGTACCAGGTCGGTATCAAGTGCGCCACAATCACACCCGATGAGCAGCGCGTCAAAGAGTTTAAGCTCAAGCAGAGTAAGTCTACATACTTTACCAAGCACCAACAAAAGCCACGTCATACTGCACGCATCCAGCAAACTAACACTTTTCTTGTTCGTTTCTAGTGTGGCTGTCCCCCAACGGTACTATCCGCAACCACCTTGGCGGTACCGTCTTCCGCGAGCCTATTGTTATCCCTCGCATTCCCCGTCTCGTCCAAGGCTGGAAAAAGCCTATTATCATTGGCCGCCACGCCTTTGGAGACCAGTACCGTGCCAAGGACCTAGTTATCACTAGCAACGGCAAGCTGACTATGACCTTCACTCCTGCTAACGGCTCTGCGTCCACTACTATTGACGTATATGACTTCAAGAACGGCGGTGGTGTCGCCCAGACCCAATATAATACTGACGAGTCCATCACGGGCTTTGCCCACTCTTCATTCAAGCTAGCCCTGACTAAGGGTTTGCCCTTGTACATGAGCACCAAGAACACCATTTTGAAGAAGTACGATGGCCGCTTCAAGGATATCTTCCAGGAGCTATACGATACCATGTACAAGGCCGAGTTCGAGGCCAAAGGTATTTGGTATGAGCACCGCCTGATCGACGATATGGTGGCTCAGATGATCAAGAGCTCCGGTGGTTACATCATGGCCTTGAAGAGTATGTCGACCACCCAAACCCTTTGCTAAGTCATACTGTCCTCACATAACTAACACTCCTCTCCGCATAGACTATGACGGTGACGTCCAGTCTGACATTGTCGCCCAGGGCTTCGGCTCTCTGGGTTTGATGACCTCAGTGCTAATCACCCCTGACGGCAAGTCCTTCGAATCCGAGGCCGCCCACGGCACCGTTACCCGCCACTACCGCGAGCACCAGAAGGGCAACGAGACCTCCACCAACCCCATCGCCTCCATCTTCGCCTGGACCCGTGGTCTGGCTCAGCGTGGCCGCCTTGATAGCACCCCCGAGCTGATTTCCTTTGCGGATGCTCTAGAGCGGGCCTGTATTGAAACCGTCGATGCCGACGGCATCATGACCAAGGATCTAGCTTTGGCTTGCGGCAAGCGGGAGCGCAAGGACTACGTTACCACGAGCGAGTACTTAGATGCCGTTGAGCAGAAGCTCAAGACCGTCTTGGCTTGAGATACCGACTTCGTTGTACATCAAATAAGGTGGTGATAATGTTTCTATGCTCACCTTATCCTCAAAACTGTATGTGATGTATGTTTTTGTTAGTCGATAAACGGAAAGATGGGAGCAAAAAGGGAAGGGATAGTTCTTTCGATTTATACTTGTTATTTTTCTTTTTGCATGTCTGTTTACTAGCTTCATTCTATATCTTTTTATTGTATCTTGTTTTTCTTGATTATCATATCGACCTGTTGGTTACTATGTCGTTATAGTTAGTAGTAGCAGTGCTACAAAGCTTGTAACCGCGCAATCCGGTATACTAAATCACGAAATGGTGTTTTCATGATAAATACACTCAAATTAGATGCCTTTGAAAAATACTTCCATGTATACCATGAGACATGGTCCGTGATGCGTATAGTATTAGGCTGAACGATTTATGGGGAAACAAGAAGTGCTGTGCCCTGTTGATAATGTGATTACATAGTATGCGAGTGGAGATAACTCTTAGATGAAAAGGAAAAAGAGACAAAATAAACAGATAAAAACGCCAAGCAACGCCGATGTAAGAAGCCTTACATCATAGATATTTATAAGTGACCCAATTTAGAAAAACGATACTAAACCCGACCCATCCAAGCCTATTCAATACTAGGAATGAATAACACAAAAGACACGAAGAGAAACAGAGACCGCAGTGGCCACAAAGTACAATAGTCATGGCCGTCTACAAAGGTTTCGCTGAAAACCATCTTAGTCTTCTTCGTCTACGGCTGGAGCTGATGATGGCCTCTTCGCCTTCTTCTTTACATTCTTGATCCCACTTTTGCGTGACGGCGTTACTGCCTCATCGTCACCATGGCCTACGACCCGGCGCTTCTTTGCCGGCCGACTACCAGGTTCCTCGTCCTCTGAGCGCTCTGAGTCGCGAGCCGCAGCGCCACGCTTTGCCGCACGGCCGCGTGCAGTTGGCGCAGCCCGCGAAGGAAGTTCCTTCTCGCCTCTACCGGCAGAGGCGCCGCCGCTTGCGCCAGCTGGGGTGGTGGATGCGGGAGCAGAGGCTGGGTCCTTTTGGCTACCGTCCTGGAGAAACGTTCCAGGTGCGTGTTTGCGCAGCCAGTTGTATTCACTCACGGGGTTCTTTAGGTGATAGTCGCGGTTGGTAGGTGTCTTGTACATTTCGGCGTCAGATGTAACGACGGGGGTCTTGGCGTCGATACCGAGCTTTTGATCGATATTGTACATATAAGCATTGATATCATCAATCGTGAGGAAGGTCGGTGGATGAGTTTTTCCTTCCAATGGGATCAAATCTTCGACAAGATTTGGCTGGTTCCTTTTCCAGTTCTCGAAGTCGGCGTGGGAAATGCTGCGTTGCATATCCTGCAGGATCTTGCCATAATCCAATCGTTCATCATCGGTTCGAAGGTCGACATCTGGCACAGGAGAGTTATTGTCGTTGGGATGGTCGAAGCTTAAGTCGAAACGTTTGCTTGGTGGAATTTGGGGAGTTTCATTCAGCGAAAGAAGCAGATCAAGAAGACGACTAGACACGTGATTTGATTAGTTTAAACTAACAATTGGTTTGAAGAGAGAAATTTTCAGAAAGGCGTACTCATTCTCGACCGATATCCGGTTGATGATGGAGTGGGCGTGGTTCTCGCTGTTATATATTTCACGGTTCTCGCTGTTCACTTGCTCAAAACGAACCATCATCTTGCGATATTTCTTTTTCCATGAGCGGTATGTCGGCTTGGGTTCGGCCTTGTCGTCGTCGCTTGGATTCGCATCGCCAGCTTTGCGCCGCGTATCGGTTGACATTGCGCTAATTGGTATTGACTCGCAGGATCGAGGCTGGATGTATCTCCAAAAAGATGGATAGGTTATGTAGATATTTCAGAAGCGAGAGTGTGTCGTGGTTAAGAAAGAATTATGCGTTGCCGGACTCAATGTTGAATTTAGAGGGAAAAATTCGAGTGCACATGTATGCGAAAATATTAGAAAAAAAAGTATGTTTCTCGATTAATTGTATGGAAATATACTATTTCGTAGCAAAAACAGTGGTATTTGCGTCGAACCAAGCTTAATTGCAGGTAAAACTCGTATTTTAGGTTGTTGTTGTGCTGAGGAAAGAAAATGCAGAAATGGGCAGGTTCGTGATCTAATTCTGAAGTTTCGCAATTAATCCATGGCGAGGCTGATCCTATCGCGAAGATCGCGCCAAGCCCCTTCCTTGCAGCTTCATTCAACAAACTGTAAAACAAGCCGGATGTGATAGCTCCACGTGATTTTACACAAAGGTTTTTTTTTGAGCTTCTAGTTGTGATTTAAGCATTTATAGTTGCCAATGATTTCAGGACATGGACCATTGTCTCGTTTCATCCAATCAAAGCATCAATTCAAATCCTGCCTATTCAAGCAAAGCCCAATCAAACTTTTTGGGCTGAGATATTCTAGAGGTTAAGCTTTGCATCGATACCTTGACGTCTTCAATTCTATAATACCTGCAACTCTCGCAATCCAGCACTGAAACTGGAGTCTCCGTTGTCCGGCCCATTCACATGATTAGAGGGTTTACGAAATACCTCAAAATGAGCGTTGAAGCTGCTTCAAAAAGAGTCAAGATGGAGAGCGGTCCCTTGATCGGCACCCACAACGGCCACTTCCACGCCGACGAGGCCTTAGCTGTTCACATGCTGCGTCTGCTGCCGGAGTACGCCTCGTCTCCGCTGGTACGCACTCGCGACCCTGCTGTCCTGTCTACCTGTCACACCGTCGTCGATGTGGGTGGAGAGTATGACGCCGATGCTAAGCGCTTCGACCACCACCAGCGCAGCTTCGACACCACCTTCCCCGAGCGCAATACCAAGCTGTCCAGCGCTGGTTTGGTATACATGCACTTTGGCCGCTCGCTAGTTGCCCAGGCCTTGCGCCAACACGGTGCCCAGGATGTCGACGAGCAGAGCGACAAGGTTACTATGATCTGGCGCCGCATCTACGAGAGCTTTATTGAGGCGCTAGATGCCCATGACAACGGAATCTCCGTATACGACTCCAAGCTGCTCACATCTAGCGGCATTGAGAAGCGGTTCTCCAACGGCGGCTTTACTCTGGGCGCCATGGTTGGCCGTCTAAACGCAAACTGGAACGACCCTGTTCCCGAAGACCCCAAGGAGGCCCAGGCGTTAGAGGATAGCCGGTTCCTGCGCGCTAGCAAGCGTATCGGTGAAGAGTTCGAACTCGAGTTAGAGTACTACAGCAGATCATGGCTCCCTGCCCGCGATGTCGTCCAAGCCGCCTTCGACAAGCGCACCGAGTTTGACCCCGAAGGCCGCATCATGGTCTTCGAGAACGTCTCGGCTCCTTGGAAGGATCATCTTTACCAACTAGAGAATGGGAAGTCCACCGTTCTCTACGTTCTGTACCCCGAGAAGCCGACTCCCGGTGCGAAGTGGCGTGTGCAGTGCGTGCCCGAGAGTCAGGATTCCTTCCAGAGCCGTAAGCCGCTGCCCGTTGAGTGGCGTGGATTCCGCGACGAGGAGCTTTCGGGAATCACGGGAATTCCCGGTGGTGTCTTTGTTCACGCAGCCGGCTTCATTGGTGGTAACACCACGTTCGAGGGTGCCAAGGCCATGGCACTCAAAGCTCTTGAGTAAAAATTTTTTAAAAAAAAAGCTGTTACATACTGAAAATTTTGAAGAAGTAGGTAAACCCAAAAGCCTGATAGTTTTAAGTGCATCGAAGACAATCATAGAATTTATACTAGTAGTAATTGTTGGTTGGCGTTCTTGGGGTTGTATCACAAGATATTTGTTGTTGTCGTCGCATACAGTTATACATATCTATGAGACGCATGGTTACAGTTTATAGTCATTTACAATAAATCAACATGATGTCCCTAACTTGGTTGTATCGTCCTAGATGTTCATTTATCATGTTTCCATGTGGAATGCTGGTTTAACAATTGTATATATGGAATTGTGTTAGTGATAGTCAGGGCTATTTCACGTCTTATGCCTACTGTAATATAACTTCATAATAACACCTCTGGAAAAAGTAGTATTTTATTGTGCATAGAACGATTGTCTAAACATATTTGTATGTCGCCTTTGACGTGACTGCAAGTCACATGTAGAATTTCAACGTAGAAAACAAAAAGAGGATGTATAGCCACCTCTTACAGACAAACGTAAAGTCAGAAAATAAAAATGAGCAGTAAGTAAAACAGTGTAAGATAGAAAATAGTATCCGATGTGACAAGAGCTTTGTGAACCTCGTAAAAAGATAGAAGCAGATAAAAAGCAGATAAACATGTAAAAGAAAACCTCGGGCCAAAGTTGCGAAACGCCATGGGTAATAATAGAAGAATGCGAACAGAAAGAAAACAAAGCCGGTAGATATTGAAGTGTATCAAGAACAAAGCTTATATCGTGTCCATTGGTGTTTTTGGTTTGCGGAGTGACTCATGCTGATCGTGTCCATGGTAGATTCAATGGTTTGATATCCTGCCTTAGGATAGTGCAGGGTGGCAAGTAGTATAACATGCTCTCTCTTCATATGGCACAGACAATGAACTAGGCAACCCACTAAGGGCAACTAGCCAAAAGTAACATGCCCTACTCGTGTTCTAATAGCACTTGCATAAGGCCAAATCTCACCGCCGGATTGGCAGCTCCTGTGAAACTACGGCATCGGTATCAACGGCAGCCGTTGTAGCAGCAATAGGGGCAACAACAGGAACCTCATCACTCTTACCCTCACCCTCGGGTTTAGTTTCGCGATTCAGGAAGCTGGCTTCTTTAGCAGGCGAAGCAGCGGCAGCAGGTGTCACACCATTGATTCCGGCGTGCTTAAGCTGGGGGCCGGCGCCTCCATTCGTGCCATTGTTGGTGGACTCGCGGTGGGGGATGTTTTCAGGCTGGGGATGCTGCGAGCCGACAGAGCCGGCGTCGACGCTATCAGCCTTGCCGGCTTTGCTAAGCGCGTAGTCGCCCGAGTCGAAGTACTTGCGATCCTTCAGGTGCTTGGCGAAGTGGTCGGAGCGCGAGGGGAGCTTGCCGTACAGGCGGAAGAGACGCTGCTCTTCGGGCGACAGGGACTAGATGACAGAGAGAGAAGGGTGCGCAAAGAGGTTAGCTATATTCAAACTTCAGTGCTTCTGAGATGTAGGCGTCATTGTGATAGCCGTGGCAAGATATCGGTTGCGAAGAATAGCAGCCGATGCGGTGGCTATAAAGCAAAGGCGGGGAGATGCTTGACAGACAAACGATTGAATAGCCCCTACAAGCGCGGGGTTTTTTTTGCGAGCATACCTTGATGTCGACCTTGTTCTTTTGAAGAGGGTTCATTTTGATTGGCAGGTAGTATAGAGTATAAAACCGATAGAGGGAGGGTTTGCAGCGAAGGCCGAAAAAAGAAAGAAAGGAAGCAGGAGTAATAAACAATCGACAGTTTTATAGCTTTGTTGGTGTATGTAAGCAGCAAAGATCGAAGTTCCCAACCAGAGTCGTCTGAACAGAAAAAGAGAGGCGATATTGCCAAATGTTAGGGTCAGTAGCACCTTGACAACTCCAGGAAAAAAACCAATTGCCCCAAAGATGGAAGGAATGAGCAGATATATGTTGGGGATGACAACTCAAATGTGGGGTTCTAGCGTTTTCGTTGTTCCATTTTCCCCTATTTGGAGAATCAAAACCTAGCTAAAACTCTCTGCCTTTAATATAGACTAAGGGCCCTCTCTTCGAGAACCCAACACCAGGAACTCCACGACGTACCACCTTGGGCGATAGTACTTCCAATTTTGGTGGTAACACCATACATGCCCCTGGAAATTTATGATGATGGGCTATCCAGCTTGCTATTCGCCAAACGCTTGTTTGAGGATTGTGAAAGGCGTCTGCAGGCTACGTCAACTAACCCTTGCGGCTAGCTTCAACTTAGCATGGCGCAAACCCCACTTCGAGGCTTTGTTCTCGTCATCCTACTGACAGTCTGTCGGTTCCTTACCGTGATTTTGGCGGCACTTGGTCAAGCTGCAGATTCCATAATGCAGCTGCTCGGTAGATACGTTCACCATGATATAGATGTCAGAGAGGCAGCGTGGTCAGATAACCACGGGAACTCTATCGAACTGAGCGTCAAACGTTCATTCTTCTTAGATCGTGACACATCTCCTATATGTACAGGCTTGCTATGTGGCCATTTCCAATATTACAAGTTTCTATTGCGTTAAAGAGCTAAATTAGTGCGCTGGGGCTATCTTTTGTCTCTAATTTTGCCAACAGAGACTTATACTATGTATTGGCAATCACATGTACATTAGTGCAGAATAAGACATGATTAGCTTTAAGGGTGACTTTTTTCAGATAAACACGCAACATGTGTGGCCTTTGAAGGCTCAACTCCTCCACTAGGTTTGGCTGCTAATCGATAGCCATGTTTGCCGTCCAGAAATTATTGGAACAAGTATCTTAACGTACATAGAATATATCAGTGGCATCTATCTCTTACTTGATAAAGAACATGCTTAAGATGCCAGGATACATTGAGCCATATCAGATCATGTATATTCTATTATTCAATTAACAGAAATTACAATAGAAAGTAGTATAAAGCTGTATCGAAAACCATGTATAATAATAATATCTTTACCGCTATAGGGCCTATTCAGGCCGGTGAAAAGCTCTTGCCATGCGGCATCAGAAACTAAAGTGACTGTCCGTCTCATTGCAAACGTTCATGTCAATATCATGATTGACAAGTTCTAAAGGGCACCCGCCCGTTTGTCAGTTTGTGGCAAGCCGCGTAGATACAAGCTGATATGTCGTTGTCATGGTTATGTCTGCTTGTTTGCCCCATTCTGCTGATAGCTCTAATCCAACTCAGGTATGCGTTGAGTACGATGTTGTCCGGCTCTTGCCTGCGTCAGCAGTCCACTTTCTCTCCTTGTTCAATTGCATCTTCACCTCCATTGTAACGTTCATGGGCCGCTTCTCTAACAGGTTTCGTTCTGGACAATGTATCCTCCTACCTAACTCTTCCATATCTTCTTTGCCTACTTTATCTCATCTGCCTCTGCCAGTGCCTTTATTGTCCATATCATACACTTCCCCGTGTCGATATTATCTTCCACGCCCCTTACTCGGCCTCCTGCTGCCCGCCTGTTCTTCTGCCTTGGCACTAGCTCCTCTACCCTCTTCATCATCTCTATCCAGGCATCTGATCGCCTCTGCAACTAAAGCTTGGTGAGTCAAGTTTATCGATAAAGGTTTGTACAATGCTTTAGGCGTGATTTGTCTAGTACTGTATTTGTATGTACTTAACGTCTACTGGAGTCACGGAGATTATACGACGCATATTTATCTACAATTATGTTCGTTTTTGTTATGTGTCAGACCGAACTTGAATCTGCGGTATAGGTTGTTTTTTTTAACCCTGATATTAACTGTGTATTAACCCTATATCAAAAATGAATCGCCCAAGTCTGAGTGTTGTGTATATTTAACGTCTACCTACAATGCTACGCAATCAAACGACGCCAGATTGGTTACTGGACAGAGCTTTGAAGCCTCCTGCTAGGGCA
>LXKZ01000013.1:0-227381 GCA_001856765.1 Endoconidiophora polonica | reverse complement strand
ATCTCTCAGTTATATCTAGCTTCCTTAGATCTCAGACTGCCTAATGCGGACGCTGATCCGCGCAAAGGCAGTATAATATATAACATCATCATCATCATCCCTTCTACAACCCTCATCAAGCCGATGAGAATACTTGAATTGCGTATATTCTCATTTTCTGAGGTTCAGCTCCTCGGGGATCATCTTCGATGTTGTTGATATGTCACATTTGTAAGTTCATCTCACCCTCCAACTTCTTCTGTTCACCCATCAGCTTCAGTTCTTTTCCAGATAGATACGAGACGTAAGAAACAGTTACCCGACAATAACTTGTTTCTGTTCTCTTCTCTTCGAATCTAATAGCAGCTGAAGATGTACACGTCCGTCCCCCCAAGTCCGAGACCTGGGGGATGGGGTATCCTAAGTAGGCGTTACCGACGTAAACTTTGACAAAATTACACTGTAAGATATGAATAATGTATCTGTTAAATTAGTTGATATATCAAGCCGGTAGGTATCAATAAAGTGTTAGATAAGAAGAGAGTAATATAAAACAAATTTGCCATTCCCTGTTATAATACCTTTGGAAAAAAAAATAGTCCCGATTTAGTCTAGAATATGTATGAACGAAAGAAACGAAAATCTAGATGTCCCACGCTTTTGGTAGACGTGCTATTGCCCACGGTGTCATGTATAATTAAGTGTCTCATTTCTATCTGTTGACTCTAAATTTCGAGAACCCAATCAGTTTAGGCAAAGTCAAAGAGAAGTATTAAAGTAGACAAGAAATTATAAAAGACGATTACAGAAATATGACCGCCGCTGTTGTTATACATTTTGATTGCGTAGTTAAACATGCTCGTGTGGTGTGAAATAGACTGTAGGGATAAATTGACAAAACTCCAAGTTCTAGAGAGCTTTTGATTGCATATTATGTAGATGCCTAGTCGTGAGTTTTGGTGATAAGATGTATAGATATTCAGAAGAGATGGCTGGCAGTGAATGCCATGGAGAAGTAGGATAGACTGTTTGCGGGCTAGATTTTATTAAGTAGCTCAAGATGGCAAACAGTACTATCATAGTAATTTTCTTGGTCGTTATTGTTGCCTTAATTGAGGAATCCCTTACAGGCAGCAGTGCCGCAGAGACACGGGATTCTGTCTAGAGCGCCGATTTCTCGCTCAAACTTGTAATCGTACGTCAACTCCTCATCTAATAATGAATATGGTTAGTCAAACAATGACCTCTACTACAAGAAGAGTATAAGAAGGGATAAAACTTACTCAAACCGATATCTCGCAGCGCATAAATTACAATGCGCTTACTTCCTTCCACTTTGATGATTTTTGCTGTGCAATTTGGCATGCAACTATGGTTGATGAATCTTGCGATGCCGCCCTTCTTAGTCGCATCAATGACTGTGTCATCGTCAATACGGAACAGATAACTAGAGCCAATGCCGCTCTTCAAGTATCGCTTCTCGCGAATCTCCGATATCTGCTGTCGCACTTCCTCGCCGACATACTCAATAATCATGTCGTCTTTAGGAATCTTCTCCATGGCATACAGACCCCAGTTGTGGATGGCAGACCGGGCAAACTTGACTGGCTTCTTGCGCTTTTTGAGCTGGTTGAACTTGAACACGTCTGAGTCTTGGCCTAGTGTCTTCTTTTGGTCATTCAGATCGGCCACGTAGCGCCGGTTGTTTGCACGATTGGCGCGAGAGTTGCCCTGCGTTATCAGCTTCTCAGCAGCAAGCTTTGCTGCTTCAGCCGCTGATGCTGTTGCGTCGGTTTTTCCGTCCTTGAAAACTCGCGCTTGTCGTTCCTCACGCGCCTTCTGCACTTTGATATGGTGTGGTAGGTATTTGGACTTTTCAGAGTTCAATATCTTCTTGTACCCTTCAGTCCGCGCGCAGCCCGTGGGGTTGGGCACGTAATAGCCCTCGATCAGACAAGAACCATCTTCAGATGAGTCCCGCGTATTGAGCACACGAATGCGGTCACGTGTCCACATCCATAGATCTGGCTCATCTCCCAGCGGCGTAGGTTTGCATCCTTTGCGCAAGAGTCGTGAAAGGTTAGGACCATCTGTGGCACCGAGATTGGCAGCATTGAACGAGTATATATCACGCAAGATTGTCTCGATCGAAAGATCCATAGCAGCAACAGGCGTGGTGGGAAACCTTTTAACGTCGAGGTTCTTAAGGGGCTTCTCCTTTACTATCTGTTGCTCTTCTCTGACCACAACTTCGGGCTCATTGGCGTTAGATTGGTTCACGGTTGGTTCTTCTAGAGTTACCTCAGCCATGCGCTTAGCAGCCTCAGCCTCCTCAGCCAGCTGCTTCTTGGTTTTTCGTTTAGGCTTCGGCAATGCCTTCTTCTTAGGCACAATCTTACTAACCACAATTTGTGGGATAGGCGTCTCAGCACGGGAAGGCGCGTCGGTATCAAGATCTATGTTTTCGTCGTCTGTGGGTACAATTGAGTCCGTTTCCATAGCATCATCGTCCAGCTTCTTTCGCCGCTTGGCCGCTAGATCTGCAAGGGACTCCAGCTTTCTCTTTCGTATGCCTCCGACGCTTTCAGGCGGCACACTTGAATCTGTGACAGACTCATCTTCTGGAGCGTTCCAACCAGAAGCTTCATCTTTGTCTTCATCAGTGCTACGACGACTTAGAGGCCGTGAGTCCAAATCTTCCGTTGGCATACGAAGATTCATTGTGTGCGAATCATCGTCGGAGTCCGTCTCGCTATCGTCGTCTTTCAGACGATGGTGCAACGACCGGAACGCCCCGCGCCGAGCTACGGGCTTGCGGCTACTCTTAGAAGTCGGGAGAGCCGCACTCTTAATTTTGCGGATTCTCGGCAAGGCAGAGATATCAAACTTTCCTGTGCGATGCTCTATGGGGTCAGCTCGCGAGTTGGGAGTCCCGGCCCGCGATGGCTCTTCACTTTCGTCGTAGAGGTTGACGTATGATTCTGGAGCCTCAAGGTTAAGCTCACGGCGTTTAGCTACATGGTTTGCTGGGTGCATGAAATCGATGACGGCAGGTGTCGCTACCTTCACCCTGATATGCCGGATCAGATGCTCCAAGAGTTCTCGACGAATTACTTGGACAGCTTCACCTACAGGATCAAAGTTTTTCGCGCGCTGTCTCTTCTCTTCTTCGACGTCCTCTTCACGGTCACGCTCCTCTTGTTCACGTTCCTCTTTTTCACGTTGAAAAGCACGGGCCTTGAGTTCTGGAGTTGTAGGCCTACGGTGACGCATAGATGAGCTTCCAATGTGATTCAAAAGCTCTTCAGGGACACAGAGCTTCATAGTCATGTGGTAAGTAAACAGTTCTGCATCATCGCACTGACGATGACATCTTTCGGCCTCTATACGACCATAATTTGTCTTCTCGAAGATTATGAAGTAGCCAGTACGATCCATCTTTATGTCGTCAAACGTGAAACTCTTAAGACGCCGCTTTAGATGTGGGATAGTGGTCACCATCACAGGCACAGCGGTATGTGGAATGAAGATGTACGGATCATCTTTATGTTGCACGGCAAGCAATTGTTGCTCTGGTACTGGCTTGGGTACGATTGGGCGAGATTCAACCGCGCGCCCAGAAGGGCCTTTTGGTGCCGTTGATGGAGGTCCCTGGTCAGACAGCGCAGATGGTGTGCCTGGACCTCTGCTATGGGTGTTGGTAATAGCCGAAGCAAGAATTTGGGCTGCCTTTTCCTGACTTTTCTTTTCGACAATCTGCATCATTTGATGGCTTCGCTTTCCATCCGCGTCAAATTCAACCTTGATGCGGCGCTGGTCGACCTTGCGCCCGTTACCGTCCCTTACAGCTCGCCGCGCAGCATCTACAGCAGGCACAAAATAATCACGTATGTCGTTAGGAGGCGAATCTCGGTAGCGAAAGGTCGCAAATCCCAGATAACTGCCATCTTCAGGGTGGAGTTTGTTACTGCTTTGAGCAATATCGCCAAATTGGGTGAACAGCGCCGTGAGCTTGAGAAAGGACATTAACGGATTGAAGCCGGAAACTACAATTTGAACAGGCGGGCCGGGGCCAATCGACGTGCGCGAGTCATATGGATATGGTTTAAGGTTGTACGGAGCCTGCCGCAAGCGCGACTTGTGCAGATGGAAATCTACGTTGATGTAGCCAAGTTTTCCACTTTTGGCTAGGCGAGGGTCCGCAGAAGGGGTGTCATCGTCCTAATCGTGAGAGCAAGATATTAGCCATGAGTGATTCTTTATTTGGGTTGTTGCATGTTCTATTCGTTTTCCCCCTTTTCAAGCATTCACGTTGATGACGCCCCTCCTGCCACCCGGCCAAGGGTAAGACAGTATGCCAGATATATAGTGTATAGGTATGTAGGTATGTGCGATTACGAATATGGGTACGTACCGGTCCAAATTCTTGGAACCGCGGCTCGAGGTCTCTCTTGGCGCCTTTCGCGTAGACTGTGCGATCGGTGTTGGGATCGTAGATGCATCGCCGACCGAGTATCGTACGGGAGGTATCTCGAGCTGGAATGCGCGCAGTCGCTTCTTCATTAGGTGGCGTAGCGGAAGAGTTGTTGTGCATATTATGAGTAGATAGGCAATGTGACAGCGAGTGAGAGCTCGCGTCGGGGCACTGAGCGGTAGTCGCGCACAGCTTGAAAGAAGGAGTGGCGGCAGTATTGGTTTGAGCAGCTATCGGCAAGGGAGAATCCAGCGATGTCAATGGTGTCGCGTTAGCAGTAACTACTTGGCCGGTAATGTTGGCCAAGTATGAAAGGGCACTAGAACTTGCCAGAGAGCTAGAAGAACCAACACCGTGGAAAGAATCGCTATGTGGTGAGTCCTGACTGTTGTCGAGTGAATTGGGACAGGAATCGGAAGTGGTCAACGCGACAGGGACTGTGAGATTTGATGATGGCTCATCTGTGGCTGTGGCAGCTGCAAATGGTATGTTTGATGTGTCGCTAACAACAGCAGTAGCAGCATCAGTCGAATGCTTGCGAGCGAGTTGTTCTCGCTCAAATGCTCGATCTTTGGCTTCGCGTGGTGCGCTGGGAAAGAACTGAGCAAAGCTCGCCGCCGACTGGCGGGACATTATGTGGATTCAAAGGAAGTAGATTATTGATCGCAGCGGCGAAACAGAGACAACGGTTGATTCAAATGTCAACAGAGGGACAGACTGCCAAGACGGCAACGAAGAGTGAAAGGCTGTAAAGAATTTACCGCGAATCCAGACATGTACCATGGCAGGCGGATGAAGGAAGGCTCACGAGCGGCCACGCATGAGAAGAATCCGGGCTCAGAGTGTGAGGCGGCAAAGGCAAAATGTCGTGATGATAAGATACAAAAGCCGAATCAAAAAGACCTAGCTGCGGCGGGCGTAATAGCAGACGAGAACAAATGGGACTGGCCAGAACAAACCAAGTGACGTCGATCCAGGTGTTTGTTAGCAAGGGAAACAAGGCGCGAGGTGGCAATTGGAAACGAGCGGGCTTCACGCGACAGGAACAGCAGCGTCTGCCACAGAAGCTTTGAGACGATGAAGCGGCAGGTACAGCGACTAGTGTGGTTAGAGCAGCTTCTAAGCCATCAACGGACTGAAGCTGCGATTGCTCTCGACAGATACAGATAACGGCAGCAGGCGAAACCAAACGCAGCAGAAGAAAGCAGAGGCCGATGCGACTAGGAAACACGTATCACGGGTATTCAATCGAGGCTGGCCAGCGCTGGAAACGGCAAGGCGGGCTTTGCTGGAGCTTTTGGTGGTGAAGGTCGGGATGCGTTTTGGCGGCAGAAAAAATCATGTAATGTTGTTGTAGCAGCAAGAAAGTCACAGTGGGCAAAGCCACAGAAGGGAAGGCTGAGATTTTTTGTATTTTTTCTTGTTTTTTAGCTAGGTTGTTTAATGTCAGAACTAAGATATTGTTAGGCTAACCATTGCCCTTCATGCAAATCAAAGAATACAGAGATAAAACAATCACTCTAAGGCCCCAGCCTACAGGAGGGCCCTGGGTTACAGCAGTAGGACCCGTACGTCCACAAAGGTAGTAGAACACGCGCTCCACGCGAAAAAGAAACTTGAAAGGTACACGCTATCCAGGTACCACTATAACTACAATCGACCAGCAGGCTGTGGCGCCCCGTCTACAAGGTGTGGCGCTTTGTGAATATGAACCACTTAGTCTTATGATAGGCTCTTAATATATTCTCATGATGAGCATTGACAAGGACAAAAATCAATACAAACATAGACGAGTCTCGTTTGTTAGCTCGCATACACCCAATACAATAGACAATAACAAAGAACAAGACAAAACAGAATAAACTACACGACGAAACTATAAAGGAGACAACTACAGAACTGACTGACTGTAAGACGGGAATAGTGCGCTCCATGGTGTACGAAAGACGACGCCACCACTGTTAGATCTCCGCTATACAATCCAGTACAAAGAGACGAAACAGACAAAAGGAAACAAGACTAGACAAAGACGAGAACAACTACGACGGAAGGCAACAGAGAGCAGTATTGCAGTAGGAAAAAACGGCCTCTTTCCGCGAGAGCAAAATGATAACACAGATGTTAATGAAGTGAAAGCTAATATGATAGAAAAGAAAAACCAAAAATCCCCATGAAATAAGCCTAGTTGAACCGACGTTAACAGCAAGAACAAAACACTACAAGACAACAAAGAAATCAAATAAAGCAATAGAGTTGAGAGTTCGATGTGAAGAGAATTATGGTATGCATATGACACATGCGCATATCCACCGCCGACTCAATACAAAAGAGGAAACATCAGAAGCGAAACAGTTTTTTTTCGTTGCTTTAAGCCAGATATTCTGTCTTCTATCTGGGAGGTAGCTGAAGAGGAAACGATGCAAAAGACAGCAATGTTAGATATATGGCATTAGGGATGGTAAACTGGACTGCCTGAATCATTATACCTTTCTTGAAAATTCAGCGACATAGGTACAAGGCTATAGCTGGAAATCATCATCATCGTAGTCTATGTCCTGGCTACCGGCCTTAAACCCGTCCTCGTCATCAGATACCTCTGATACATCAAACATCGACGCATACTGCGGACGAGAAGTGAGCTTGCGCATAGGAGACGGGGTAAAAACGGTGTCCGTAGCCTCTTCCTCCCTACTGTCGTAGATAGGCGATTTATGGACGGCAGCAGAAGCGCTCCGGACCTTGCCGTGGCCAATCATAGTCCGAGAAACAGTTCCCTTGACGGGGTCGCTAATATCCCGTGTCGGTAGCTTTTTAGGTTGGAGCCACGAAGGCGTTCTGTTATGCTTGCTAGCATTAGCAGAAGGTCTCACGCGAGGCATAATGATGGAAGGGCCAGTGTTGAGGGCAGCGGCAGCAGAGCGAGTGCTCATAGACGATGGAGTGCGTGTGTGGCGGATGCGAGTGGTACTAGCCGCGCTACTAGGTCTTGAAGTTGAAGGACCGGTCTTGGACACCTTCTTTTGTAAGTGTTGTTGCGATTCAGGGACATCGGCAACAGTCCAGTCAGTATTTTCAATGTCCCGAAGGATATCCCGCTCGCTAGCTCTCAGGGCCTTGTTGAGATCTTCTTCAAGCTTGAGATCACGTAGTCTTCTACCATTGTCGTTGACAGGGTTAATGAAACGCTCATAGTAGCCACCAAACAGGTTCTCTGGTTTGAGGCCTTCGAGGGAAATCCCACCGATTGGGAGGATATCTGATTCATAAGGGATCTCGGGAGCTATAGAGGCCACCTCAACCTCAAACTCAGGTCTGAGAGGCTTAGGGTCACTGCGAATCTCAAGCTTTCCAGGAGCAGCCTTAGGCTTAGGACGCATCATGGTGTTTTCCATATTGTCCTTAAGAACATGCTTGCCGCCAATGTGGGTAGTCCGAGCCTTGGCGTTGGTAGTCTTCATACCCAGAGGAGCGCGGTTCTGCCCACCACCGAGAGGCGTCGCAAAGGCAGCTTGCTTGCCGCGAAAAATGGTATTCTCTTGGCCCTGGCTTCTAATTGGGCCGCCGAGAACCTTCTTGCCCATAGTCACGACATTCTCGTCGTTTAGCGGGACCCGACGGGCACCCGGAGTCTTTGGGGCGAGACCACGGGGGCGCAACATATTCTCACTATGGGCAGCTAACATCTTGCACAAGCTTTTTGGACGGAATAGGGCGATTCGAGTAAGCTTGGTGAATGATTGCGACCGACACAGTGAGATCAGTAGTCTGTTGCGGAGCTGTAGTCGTGAATAAATTTATTACGTGGTTGTTTAGGAGGCGAGAGTTAACAAAAAATGATGAAAGGTGAATAAGGACGACGATGTGACGAGAGAAATTGTTACTAAAATGCTTCAAGCAGATCAAAAATGAGAAAAGAAAGAAAAAGAAATTGATGAAACTAGCACTAGAATGAATTAGGAGTGGTAGAGCAACATTTCGCGCAGAGTGTAGGAAAAATCATGTGCGTAAACGATAGGCGTGCACGTCAACAAGCAGTAGTGATTAAATCCAGGGCAGGCAGAAAGCGAAATTGTTTACTTTGTGGGAAGACGTGACATGTTTTCGGTATTGTGTGCACGGGCCAACAGATATGTCTCCACAGCAACGGTAGACTCTAGAAATGGGCTCCGCCTTGCCGACCCAAGCTTACCTTGGCACTTTCAAGGCGTATGCCAACTGCATATGCCAGCTGCATCTCGCAATTCTCCTGCCAGGCCTAGCGAGGGGGGCTCTTTCTAAATCGGCACCGTGCATCATGTTGCTGTCAATTTGCAGAAAACATCACGGTGTAGTGGGGTAAGAGTGAGGGGTCTCACACAGTTAAAGGCACTGTACTTGCGAGAAGCTTCCCCTAGCTAAAACACAGGCAAGTTTTATTTTTTAGTAATGAAGCGCAATATGGGCAATCTCAAAACGCAGCTCTCGACAAGGGGGGGAGGTGCCTTTTTTTTTTATGAGCTAGGGCAGTCCAGCTTCCAATCGCTCCCCCCATGCGCTGTCCTTTTCCAGAAGACACTCCTAGAGACGATACTGGGCAACGATGCTAGGCCTTTAGCTTGATCGGGGGTGCTAGATCGTGCTTGTAGAATAATTCAAGTGTCCAACCCTTCCAGATGATAAGAAAGGGGGATGAGCCAGGAGGGGACCAGCCGACCATCTCCAATTATATCGGTCCAGCCAGCCAGCTAACAGACGTTCTCATTAATAGCAATAACCCTTTTTGGGCATGGGGGGGTAACAGGAAGTACTTGTAGTAGGAATACTCTCTCATCCCTTCTGCTCCCATAAGCCAAACCCTTTTCCTCTTCTTATTTTCCAGACCTCGCTCCTCACAAGCTTTCCTTCTCTCATTCACTTTCTTCGCTACTCTCCCTTTTTCCCTTTAGCCAACATCGCATCGTTCGTCTTTTCGTGCTACGCGCTTCTAACTTGATTCTTTCTACCACCACCATACACAACCGCCCCCATATTCACAATGGACCGCATCAAGGAGGTACTTTTCATCGCTCCCCCTCATCTGCTCCCTGACCTTTTGTTATGCCCAGACTATTTCTGCTACCAGCAACAGAAGCCGCAGCCACACTTGGTTTCACCTTCGGGTCAATAGACGACCTGTCTAGCAAGCTCAGTATACGGAACAGCCATAGTAGCCTACAACTAGCTAGAGTGTTACCCCACCATCTACGACACAGCCATTGAACATCAGCATACTGTGGCCAATCCTCCATCAGCAGGAGAGGTTTATGTTATCTGATATCACCACATTCAGCAAGCTGTAGCCAGCCAATCGCACGACGGCATGACATTCAACCTAGACAATAGCTCTTCGACGGCACTTGATTTGGATGTCTTACCTGCATATATGGAATTCTGTCGAGGATGGCCTTTGCTGGCTGGTTCATAATGCGGATGTTTCCTGCGGAAAACATTTGCTTCGGCACCTTTCGCATTTTTTCCATATTATCATATAACAAATGCCGCTCCATTCCATGTCTTCCGTTCGAAATCCAGCCCCGCATACGTTAATCATACTAACAATGTTGTTTTACGCCGAATATAGAAGATGAACCAGCTCCGTCTGGAGGCTGATGAGAACATCGTCAAGGTCGAGGAGCTTCAGACCAAGGTCAAGACCCTGGAGCAGGAGAGCCTGGCCAAGGAGCAGGAGATCACCTCCCTGTCGCACAAGAACTCTGTCCTAGAGGGCGATGTCGAGAAGCTCGAGGAGGCCGTCAAAGACTTGAAGAAATCTGCCGAGGAGGGAAGTAGCCACAGCACTCAGAACGAGGCTCTGCAGCGGAGACTGCAGCTCCTTGAAGAGGAAGCCGAGGAGGCTGACAAGACACTTCGTGAAGCTAACGAGAAGTAAGTTGTTCACTTAGTAAAGTGTACCCCCCCTTTTTGCATAATTACGTTTTGTCAACCGCCGCATATCGTGCTTCCATTCCGACACTTCGAATAGTGTCAAATTCCAGTTCTGGCGTTGCATTGTTCCCGGCTACTGGATCCCAACTTTTCGTCCCTTCTTAACTGGCCCCCCTGCATAATAGCTAGACATTGTCCCCTGCATATCCCGCTATCAACTCATATCTTGCCCATCAGACGACCTTCTAGCATTCGCTCCAAACAGCATTATCACTAACCGTCTTTTTTTTCCTTTATCTACAGGCTCCGACAGACCGACGTCAAGGCCGGCCACTTCGAGCGCAAGGTCCAGGCCCTGGAGGTCGAGCGCGACCAGTGGGAGTCTAAGTACGAAGAGATGGCTAAGAAGTACGCCGAGGTACAGAAGGATCTGGAGGACTTCCAGCGCGAGATCGGCAACATTTAGATACGACCCGGCGCGCCCGCCTTTTCTACTATACCGCCGACCCCAAATTATTACACCCGCAACTACTACCATTCGCAACAATCGAATCGATGTCGATATGTCAACTTATCTTTATTTTTTCTGTAAATATCTCTCCTTCCCCGGGGAAAGCATGTTGCCCTACTCAACTAGCTAGGTCAAATCGTGCCAGTGAGGAAATGGATATTACATACAGGTGGAAACCACTCAACTACTACACTATTACTAAACGAAACCGAAGATGTAATGTGCTCAGGAGGAAAGGGAAAGAGGAAGTTCTTGTCTTATCTGCAGAACCTTGACGCGAAATCTTGTTTCCTGTTTCGCATTTTTTTTCCATAACTTGAAACTTTTTCTTCAGTTTGTGCTCTTATCTTTATTGTGTTTGTCTATTCAATCATACTGAATGTATTTGTTGGTTTGATCAAGTAACTCAAAGAGGGGATGAGGGGCTCCAGCGTCGGACCAACACACTATTCACTCGCCAATCAACCATATGCTATACCCTCAGTACTATGTTGCGTTTGCGTAATGATATGTGAACTGGTGGTTGTTTCCAGTCGGATGTCAACGCTCACCCCTGTGTGACATTTCTTTGCCTTTTTTGTTTTGTGCTATATCGTCTGTTGCTGGCCTTTTTCTGCTTTATGTTACCGCGCATTTTAAAATACTCTTCACATGCCAAGTTTCAATGCTACATATTTACAACTGCATTTGTTTAGATTTGTTAGTCGTTCTACTCCACCATGGCCGGCACCTCTGCAATTCTAGAGCGTTCTTGATGTTTAAATCAGCCAAATTAGTTATCCATTGATCTTCAAGTTGTAGTAAGTTGAAATGCTGTAAATCTTACATATTAGAGGCTAAGAAATCAAACGTATGGCGGCCAAAATGACGTATACCAAACCAAAAAAAAAGCAATACTCCCAAGGCCTGGTTATCCTTTCAAGGTGTCTTCTACTTTTCGTAATTTATCCCTTGCTGGCAAACTTCTGGCGCTTCGCCTTTTTTCGTGCCGATTGTTTCGCGCGATCCATAGATCTTTCTAGCTTGTTTTCGTAGCGGAACTTGTTCTTCTTGTCCTTCCTTGGCCATTGCTTCTTAGGCGCCTCGTTCTTCTTAGCCTCTTCAGCGGCTGCTAAGGCTTGGGCACGCTTCTCTTCAGCCTCGGCAACCTCAGCACCAGGCTTCTCCAGGCCATCACGGGTCACTGTCACAGACTCGACAGTGACAGTGGTGAATCTGTCTTCATCAATGTATTCTTCTTCGATGTCGACAACTTCATCACCGGCTATGGTAACACTGGTCTCAGCGTCGTTGTCTTCGCTGATGCCACCCCATTCTTCTTGTTGGTCGTCACTTATGTTGCCGGCCATTTCGTGTTCTTTGAGCATGGCTTCAATGCTACGTACGTGATCTTCAACTTGTTTTGCGCGATCGATTTTTAACTACATATAGAAGCAAGAAAGAAGATGTTAGTCGTGTATCCTCTAGTGGTGTATATATTAGTTCACAGCCAATGCTGTCCCCATTCGGAGGAGGCACAAGTACGAACCTGTTTTCTGAACTCAATCTTCTCCTTCTTTTCACGCGCCGCAGCAATTTCTTGGGCGAGCTTTTGGCGCTGCAGTTTGCGCTTGTGGAACCCCGTGAGGTATTCCTGCCGGGCATCTCTATCGAAAGTGACCTCTTCGATAGCCGAGACTCTGCCCCTCTTCTTAGGGGCAATTCCCATGCCCTTCTTTGGTCTTGGTACGGCAAAATCAAAGTTGTCTCTCATCTTGAATGTCGTGATATGGGCGGTCTCGGTGTCGTTTGAAGTAGAAATCCATTTCATTGTTGAAGTTCCAGAGGCTAGCTGGGGTTGGCGCTGCTGGACAACTTTTTTCCGATACTGCCCAAAGCGGTATAGCGTTATCGATATGGGCCTTCATTATGTAGCCTATGCATCTACCCAGAGTATCTTCATAGTTCTAGAAACTCAATAAGATTAATGATTAAAAAAAAATCTACCCAGAGGCTGTAACCAATGACTTTGTTGGTAGTTAAGATATATTCATCGCCAGATAAAGAATTAACTCTGCGATACTTAATTGACTGTCTCCTTCACTACTATCCTCCCAAACCTATTCTGATTGTTAATCACCAATATGTACTCTACCATTTTACTCTCAAAAAATGGGTTTTACCTTGATAAATGATAGACGATTGTTAGGGTTATCTACTGGCTATGCTACAGAGCTTGGCCATTCATCAACAAGAACGTAAGTTATACTAGAAAATGAGTTTCTACTCAAGATAATTTTTAACGGTTTTGTCAAAAACCTGCTAAGCTACAAATATACTGCCTTTAACAATCATTGCTAGTCGATTACAAGAAACTATCAGTCGAATATTAGACGACTAACCCTAGACACGAGCCGCCACAGCTTAGTCATCCTGGTTTTTCAGTGCAGAGGCTTTGGGTAATGCTTTGGTAAGTCTAGCTTGGCTGCCCCTACTTTGTAGCTTGCTTTACTCAGATAATGCTAGGAAAGTATCTTGGCAGCCTTTCCTTCTTGAAACCGCTCATCGCATTTTCTATACTTTTGATGACTAAACTCGCGGATTTGTCGACACTACCAAGCAGCTGGCGATCAATCATCTCTACAGTCCCGCATTGTTCTTCCTCTGCGAATTATTTCTCTTCATTTGATTCTTCTCATGGTCACGTATTGCTCATAATCATGCGTCTGTCTACCGTTTTTAGAACTGTTGCGCTTTGCGCCGCCGTGCAGGCCTTCCCCGATACATCTCCTTTTATTCTATCGTCAACTGCGGCGTAAGTGCAATTATCGCATATGTTTGCTTGCGATACCTCTGCTGCAACTAGAACATTGGCTGGTGGGCTTCAAGCTGAGAAGTCGCAAATGCCGACTCAAAAGTTCTCTTACGGCACTGGCCATCGAAAGTTGCTAGGCTCTTTTTTTGACTAGGTATTTTACACCAACATGCCCGCTAACTAATTTACAATATCTCCGTTTGACTTAGTCTCGATATCCCCCCTTCGACCGACCAACTTCAGAGCAACACCCACGTTCTTAAGACTGTTAAAGAGTTGCTCGTCGACTGCCCCACGAACAAATATGTTGTCATATCGCAGCCGAGTCTGCACTCGCAAGACCTTTCATCCGCGACCTCGTCACCATCTCTTTACGGAATGATCAAGGGCTCTGTCATGCAGAGCACATACTCCGTTGCCGGCATGTATGGCGAGATTGCCTCGGAGGAGATATTGTCATACATCCACTCTGTATGCGGCGCTAAGTACGAAGCGGGCCTTGTCTCCATTAGCTCGTTGCCACTACCAGCGTTGCCCGAGACGGCGGGCGAGCGCGAAGAGGCCTTGCGCGACAACGACCGTTCCATCAGCGATGCTGTAGACGACTCCCCACTGGGCGACTCATATACTATCATGTATCTCTCGGATGTTCGCGATCTCAAGTATGAGGCCGAGTTCGAGACGGTGTTTACATCGGAGTTGAAGCGCGATGATATTGCACGTAAGAGAAATTCAACGGTTGTCGATACCCGCAAGTTCTTCGAAAAATACCAACTATTTACCCCTGGTAAGTTAACTAAGACGACAGCAAGATGGTATTTGTATTTACGAATTGCTAGCTAATACGAGAGTACAGGAATCTACATGGCTCTTCTAGCCACTTTTATCATGATGTCTATTCTCTACGTTGGGCTTTCTGCTCTGGGTAGTCTTGAAGTGTCTGTCCGGGCCTTTGACAAGGAGATGGGCCCTGCTGCACAGAAGAAGCAGCAGTAAATGGTTATATATAAGCTGTTTTCAAAGGTGGCTTTTGCTGGACACCTGCCGGGAACAGTTTATCCAAGAGGATAGGATAGGCTTACTCGATTTCGTGCCAGTTTAGCTCTGTTTGTTGATTTCTATTACACGTCTTGTTTTTGCGTTATCAAACATATATGTTACACGTATACAAGTATCTGCATTGGCCTAAAGAAGTAGTGCCAAATCAGTCATTGCTTTGCTTGCAGTATTAAGACAGCATCCATGGAATCGGAATAATTGGCATGCTTGTGCCTTTGTTTCTTGCTCATCGTGCTTGGTTTTGGAGTTTCTGCTACTTAGTTCGCCTGCTTGACATAGCGGCATATCGATAATTAGTGTCATTTTAATGAAGATATTATTCATTTCGATTTATTCACGCGGTGATAAAAATGGCGTGTATTTGAATCGTACAGTATGGCATGAGTGATGTTATTGTTATTGACCATGAACCTTAACGCCATATAATACTAGCCGAAAAAAGAATCAACAACAACTCCAAAAACGCCTATTAACTTTTTATTTCTCTCCCAAAAGAGATCACATGGCTCAACATCCCTTTATGCTTCTATATTTAGACCAGATGACTTGGTAGCAGGAAGGTAGCAATGCCTTCACGCACAGCATACTCGTGGTTGCAGTTCTCACAAACTAACTTGCCCTCCGTCATCTGAGTGTTGATAAGCAAGTTATGCAATTCCTCCATCATCTTCTCATCACCCTGAAGCTGCTCATAGGTAGGAGCTTCAGCAGGAAGGTTGGGGAAACCCAGCTAAAAACCATCGAGCACATTATCCGGTATGGTTAGCAAACGTCGATACATATGAGGAAAGAAAGACTAAAAAATAAATCCATACCTCTGTAGCAGTAGTGCGCAGAGCTTCCCAGCTGATACGCGGAAGCAGGTTCAGAAGTAGCAAGGCGTTCACTTCGACATCGTCTTGCACCAACTCAGCGTCCTTGGGGTGCAGCGGGAAGCCCTTGTTGGAGGCTTTGCAGGCTTTGGCGGCACAGCAGAGGAAATTCAAGCTGAGGACCTTCATTGTGGAAAAGGAAAAGAAAGAAGAATATAGAGGTTTTTGTCCGGAAGATAAAAGGCACTGCGTGTTTGTGGGTAACAGTTTATACCCGGCTTGTGAGGTTGATACCACAAGGAGGAAAACTAGTGGTAGGAATTTGTTCTAAACTACTAGTTATGGATAGATATTTTGGTGGGGTTTGATTAAAGATTTCTGGGATAGAGTGAAGATTTGAGGTGAATGACCATGATAAACACACTAGATGTAGTATGACTTCAAATACTACACATATATGTAACAATGATAGCTAGATTTGGTAAAATTATATCATTAGGCTACTATTCCCTCTAAGTAGCACTGCTTTCTCTTTTGGCGACTCTTCGTTGAGCTAACGCAAAAATTCCAATATCTTATCATCACGTGACTTTCTTCGGCAACTATTTAGACTAGCTAGATAGTCTTGAATGTAAACTAGTTTGTATAAAACACCCCTCAAAAGAATTTATCTGAATCAAGTATCTAATATATAGAGAGAAGAAAAAAGACTTAATCTAATTTAGTTCTTGCTGCCCTTGGTGTAGGGAAGCTCAGACGAGCTAACCTCACGTCTCATGCGCACATATACGACGACGGCACCGATGGCAATGAAGAAGAACAGGGTTTTGGTGGTCATTGAGTAGCCAGAGTTAGCAGCGCCAGGGTCAATACCGGCGGTAGGATCGTTGATCTTCTCGGCGTCGGGCACGGAGCCGTCAGCCAGGCCGCCGTAGCCGGGAGAGAAGAGAGAAGTGCCTTCGATGTCTATATTGGCAGCAAAAGGAGGAGCCGAGGGGTCATGTATCAGCAAGATCTGTATCGTTTTATTACGTTCTAATGATTCCAGTTGTTCGGTACGGGTATTTTGTTGACTCTTTTCTTTTCCCCATGTTTTACTCAAACAGAGGTACTGAAGAATCCAAGGTTACTAAGAGGTCACGCAAAGATCTTATTGGTACAGAAAGTGTACGCGTTATCATTCCTTTTTCTTCTCTTCTATTTTGACAGTGACAATGACTATTTGGCATTACCACCCCTGCTAAAACAGCAATAGGTGGCCCAAGAGCTGGCGTCATTGACATATTATATGCGCAAGGAACAAAAGAGATAAGAGGTAAACTGTAAGAAGTGTGCGTAAATTGCGGCATGTATGTGTAGTAAAGATTGTACTTGATAAAGAATCTCTGCGCCACCTCCAGGTTTCCCCAATTGATTTGATTTGATATGTTTGGTTTAGAGTTCGACGTGAATACCTTCAGTGGGAACCTCAAGTTCACCAGACTTGATGATCTTGACGGTCTCGACGGGCTTGTCGCCCGGATGGGTTTTGGAGTTTTGGATCTTGTCGATGATATCGTAGCCCTCAAGAACCTCACCGAAAACGACGTGGCGGCCATCCAGCCAACTGTAAGCAGAAAGAATAGAGATATTAGTTCATACATATTATACCCTTAGATCCGGTACCGAGAGATTCACCGATAGCGGTATACATCCGGAAGGGGGGTTAGAAATGTACCTTGTGATGGCGGTAGTGATGAAGAACTGCGAGCCGTTAGTGTCTTTGCCGGCGTTGGCCATAGACAGAAGACCCTTCTTGGAGTGCGTGAGCTTAAAGCTCTCATCTGGGAACTTATCGCCGTAGACTATATAGTAAGTGGTAGCGCGAGCACATAAGTTAGTTACTCTGTAGAGATGGCTAGATTGGATAATTGCATGCGCAGAAAAATGACAACTTACTGGACTTGCCACCGGTGCCGTCATGCTTCGTAAAGTCACCACCTTGGATCATGAAGTCCTTGATGACACGATGGAAGATCGAACCCTCGTAACCGTAGCCCTTCTCGCCGGTAGCCAGCAAGCGAAAGTTCTCGGTAGTCTTGGGGACGGTCTTGCCGTATAGACCCATGACAACGCGGCCTAACGGCTGGTCGCCCTGAGTAAGGTCGAAATAGACCTTATGGGTGATCTTGGGGCCGCGAGCAGCCTCGACAGGCTGGGCGAAGAAGAGCACGCCTGCAACAAGCAGGAAGAGCGAGAGGAAGAGTCCTCGGAGTGAGAAACTAGCCATGATGTCGATGATGGAAGTGATGGACTATGATGGTCTGTGATGGAAAAGAAACACGGAAAAGAAACACGGAAAATAAGGAGAAGAAAAAAGAGGGAAAGGGAAGAAAAGGAAGAGGGAAGTCGAAGCTGGGACAATTGCCGCTGAGAGCTTAAGCCCCCTCCACTAAACGATTAAAGCTACGTTTCAAACCTGCCGGTTGCGACAAACTGTCTAGTTAGCCCACCATCCAGTTAATCTAACCATCAACTCTTTGGCGCTGCCGGTCGCATTAGCACCATAGCTATACAGTATCACTTTCCAACTTTCCACTATAACTCTAGCATCTTACAGGGTCTCTCTTTTTGTCCCTACCCTCAATTAACACTTACTCAGCGGGTGCTAATATACATCAGCGTACCATGTTGATTGTGCTTTACTTGCATTTTAGTACCTAGCTTGCTGAAGGTGGGGCAAATCCAACCAATGAAAGCGGGTGCGATCAAGGCGTCGAATTTTTGACGGCCGATGATGCAGGAACCACGACTTTATCGGGTTCGTGATAGTTTGGAATTAAAACGCTGCAGCAGTCTTTTTTCCTTTCACTGTCTCCTTGATTGCTTCCTTTTATTTAAACCGCAAAGTTACACATCCACCGCTAAAATGGTATCTGCCTTCCATGCGCCAATGTTTTGCTATGATACTGACTCGGCTTCCAGGTCGTCTTCGTTATGGGTATGCACTTTGTCGATGGGAAGCTCGTTAACGTAAGCCATCCTGTCCTCTACACCCAATTCTGTACACACGGCGGTTTAGCTAACTAATAGTTTGTCCGACAATCAGAAAGTCCTCACCTCCTTTTACGCCCTCGGCCCCACCACCGCCTCCCGCATCATGGCGAAATACTCTATCCATCCGCTTGCCAAAATCGGCTCGCTATCGCCCAAGACAGTGACTTCCTTGACAGCCGAGCTGTCCCACTTGACCATTGAAAACGATGCCCGCCGCCAGCTGCGCGAGGGCATCTCCAGGCTCAAGGACATGGGCTCGTACCGTGGCCGTCGCCATGCCATGGGCCTGCCGGTCCGTGGTCAGAGGACACGCAACCAGACCGTCAATTCCAAGAAATTGAACCGTCTAGATCGCAGAGGTTAATGGGGATGTTATGAAATTAAGGGAATTCTTCTAGGATGTTGAAGGGTTGTTTTGTTTTTATCATTTATAATGAGAAGGCGTTTTGTGTTTGGTCATTGCTCTAGCCTCGGAAGAAGGAAGACGCCGAAGTGGACAGACTGAAGCTTTTCCAGTATGTCTTGTCACGGTCTACGGACTGAATAGATACTTTGTACAACGTCTACTATATGCATATATTGACGACGACAGTAGGATCTCCCACGACTACCATGCTAGATTATAGTATACACGCTATATCAAATGTTATGTTTTCTTGTGTTCTGTTGATATATTGTTCAGCTGCCAGTATCCTTTTATTCGGCTACTCCTTCTCTTACATAATTTTTACCTCGTCTTCAAGAGTAGGGAACCCCTCTCTATGGAGTCTACGAGAGACAGCTTCGACCTCTCGCCAGACACGCAGGATATTGCCGCCAACGACCTTGCGTGCATCTTGATCCGTCAGCCCCTCTTCTAGGAGCGCTGCCAGCAGATCTGGATACTTGGAGACATCTTCCAGACCCTTTGGTACCTCGGCAATGCCGTCAAAGTCACTGCCAAAGCCCACGTGGTCCCAGCCGATGCGCTCGCCGATATACTTGGCATGGCGCACAACCTGGGCCAGCGTGGCGTTTGCGGGGACGTAGGTTGGCATGCCGTTAGGATTGTCGTTAACTTCACACGAGATGAAGTCGGGGCTGAAATTGACCATGACCACTGAGTTGGTCTTCTTGACTAAGTCAAGCACGTGGTCTTTGACGTTGCGTGGGTGAGGGCATACGCCGAATGCAGAGCTGTGGCTGAACATGACTGGCGCCTTGCTGCCCTCCCACCCTGTACCTCCAAGCACGTCAACCATAGTCTCCTCGCTATAGATGACACAGGCATATTAGTATTTTGCCTACATACATGTTGCACATATACTCTTACCTAGTATGCGACAAGTCCACAATCATGCCCATACGATTCATCTCATGCACCAGATTTTTGCCTGCCGGGCTAACGCCATGCCATAGCGGCTCAGCCACGCGGAACGGATGTTCCATCAGCGCCGCATCGGCGTAGATGTTGTGGCAGTTATGTGTCAACGTAGCATATCGCACGCCCTCCGAGTAGTAACGGCGCAAGTTGGCCACTGAGTTACCAATCTGATGTAGACCCTCAACGCCCAACGGCGAAATCAGCTGCCCGCGGAAAAAGGCACCCATGGCCGCATGCGAGCTGACGTCGGGCGCAAAGTCGTGTGGGTAGGCTTGCTTCAAGCGGTCGACAAGGTCTATCTGCTGTAGCGTTAGCTGGACGGCTAAGGAGATGATTCTGAGTTAGTATACTGAAAATCTAGATTTTTATATCGGAGGTTGCGGTATACTTACAGCCGGCATAGTTCTCGTCCGAGTAGTCCGTTCCGTTTTCTGGGCAAGGAGTAAAGACACTCCAAAAGGCACCGCCGTTCTTTCCTTCTCTAAGACGCGGCAGATCGACATGGCCACTAAGTCCGCCCTGGCTGAACGGCACGGCAAAGGCCTCGTCATAGATGTGATTTCCAAACTTTTCCAAGATCCAGATAGGCAAATCATTATGACCGTCAATCAGCGGCGAGGTCTTGAGAATGTAGTCTACACGCTGGGCGGTAGTATGTAGTGTATGTCGACCGCTACGATACTGCTCCATGAAGTTGTGCAGGAGACCACAGCGGTTCAGGCCGATCGTCAGGCCGACGGCAGTGCAAAAGAGGAACTTGGCGCCGCGCTTGGAAAAAATTCGCGAGCTGCGGCGCCGAGTCGAGGCGGGAGAACGCACAGAAACCGTGGGAAGAAGCTCAGTGGCTTCCTTCGAAGATGCGCCTGGTATCTTTAAAGAAGACATGTTTAGTTATAATGAAGAAGAAATGGTATAATTTACAATAAAAATTGGAGAAATATAACAATGTTCATATAGATAATGCAAGCCTAGTATTGCGCCTCTATTACTCAATGTTACCTAAGCCTATTTGTTAGCTTTCGCAAGACCTTTGGTGAGTTTGCGATCGGACCTGATATCGACTCGAGGCCATGACAGGAAGCTCGTAGCCTTGCGAGTCTAAGCTACGTAGTATACTTACTATGATTGGCCTATGATGTTTGAGGGCCACAGCGTAATCTGGAGTGATTCTCTTCTATCTCCATTGGAATTTAACCCGCAGACTGTATAAATAGGGTTATTGTACAGTACACAACCCTGTAAACATAGGACCCTACTTTGCTAGAACGTTGTCTCGATTATCGCTGACTTGATTGTTCAAGTACAAACGGCTGTGTTGTTTGATTGTCTGCCAATTGTTTCTAGGGCAAGGCCTTTAGACAAAGTGTCTTGTTCATAATGAAATGAAGCCGAAAAAAGGGTATGAGAGACGACACAATTTTGTGCATAACACAAATGCAGGCACATCTAGCCGACGACGCCATGACCCGTTGCTACCAACAACTGATCGGTGTAGCCAAAGTTCAAACACTATCCTCGTCCTGCGTCATAGGTATTCGGCGACTTTTGTTACTTTCCCTTGATCATCGATGCTGGGTGCTCTATCCAAGGCCGGGCTACAGGAGGCATAACCAAGTCCTGATGCATGAGTAACTTGTTGGGCTTGCTTTGCTAACACAATCACAAAATAGAACTGGCGTTCGCTTCGCCCTTAAGCCTCTTGATTTGATTTTATTCTGGGAAAGGGGAGGGGGGGATAGATGGGGAAATCGATCGAGGAGACGGCGAATTATCTTCTGGTGCTGTCATCTGGGCTGGGTGGTTCTAGAATGGAATCTATTTTCTTTGAAGAGGGATATTGTAGCCGGTGCCAGCGGATACATCAGTTACGAGTCTTGGAAGGGGCGCATATCAATGTAACGATTAGGAAAGAAAAGGCTTCTTCCATACGAAAAGAAGGTGAATTAAGTTAAGCATATATGAATATAACGACGAGTTAGGCACAATGAGAATGGCTGGGATGATACGATGTGTACGAGTAACGGCTTAGGTCGTTGAACTCAAGAATAGTATGAGTGCTACTATCAAAATATAGATACGCCTCGGAACGTTATTTATAACTATCCCAAGAATACCGTCTTCTCATATTAAAGGAACATAGGCTACCCCTCGAGAGGAAAATGGATAGTTCAGAAAAGCAGGTTGAAACACAAGGTCGCAGTGGCCTATAGAAAACAGGGGGAGGGCAGTATGATCAGGCACTAAGTTTCCGGACCTTTGAGGGATCTGCAGAGAGAAAGCCTTGACCACCACCACCAGCTACCTACCTCTAAACAGACAGACATGAAGTGTTGTAGTACACTAATACAGTAGTACTACGAAATAGTAATAGTAGTGGACAGCCTCTACGAAAGGGTGTTAGCTCTTAAAAAAACGTCTTAGGAACAACAGGCTCAGCCAGCAAGATGCATGATACAGAAGGAACGACCAATGAACGGCGGACCTCTGATTAATCAGGTGGGTAGTTATAGAAATCAGAAGATGCACTGAGGAAGTCAGAAAGCGAGCATCCAAGTTAGCGGTGGTTCTAGGAAGATGATAGGAAGAATAGAAGTAATGAGAGAAAGAAAAAAGAAGGGGATACGAAGCATGACGATCACAAGACAGTAGAAACAACTGTTGCTTCTTTTTGTGTGCGTTGAATAGCTAGCCAGGTATGTTTCACGGGACAGCGGCACGTTGAGAAGTCAGCTGGAGCAAGCAGCAGATCGCGTGTCAAGAATCATGGGCACTGGAGGGATTCTCTGCGTTATAGCTGTTCACTGATAAGGTAGGATAAGCAAAGTTTCTACAAAAGAGCAAAAGAGAGGAAGAGAATGGATAATCAAAGCCGGGGTCTCATAGGCCGGCGGCGATAGTCGTTGGGAGAGGGGCCGTTGAAATATTTGATGCTTTGGGAACAGTTCCTTTAGTAACGTATTGGGGATTACAGAGTCGCATTGTTCTGGTCTGATGGTCAAGACGACAGAGAAAAGACGGAGGCACAGGATCATACTTGGGAGAAAAAGAAGAGCAAGAAGGCCGCTTCATGATATTTCGTCGGACTAGTGTGACAGTCAGTCATGGTTTGTGACAAAGTGTCATCATGATGACAGTTTGGCAGGCCAGTCCAGTCTGTATTTGACTATTCTATTGTTACTATTAGAAACAGAGAGAAAGATAGGTCTCTTAGTTTCAGAATTAACCAGTGCGGCTGCGTTTTATTGGCGGCGTAAATGAGATGAATATGCATAGCAAAAGGGGGTAGTATTTGATGCAAGAACGAAGAACAACGCAAATTATTAAGATGTAAAGCATGAATATGAATTTGCGGCCAGTAGATAAGACGACGGGCAGTATCTTCATAGTTCTAGAAACTCAATAAGATTAATGATTCAAAAAAAAAGACGACGGGATTGCACCGTATTGGCTCTCGAGCGGAAAATCACTGCCGATTTAGCTGCTGTTGGTTGTCTTTGGATGATACATGTGATACATAGAGAGGCTTAGACTTGGATCAGGACCTGGGGAACGCCTTAGTGTACAGGGAAACGAGCGGAACCCTGGAGGGGGAATCCAGTGAGCTAGTGATGATTGCGTCGATTGGGACTACTAGTAGTAGAACCAAAAAGAAAGCGAAACAAAGAGCGCTTGAGTGAAGGGATGCGCTAGGAAGCCTGACCAAGTCATGTCTGGCCGAGGCGGAGTTCTTTGGTTGTTGTGGTTATGGGATGTTTTGGGTTTTTGGTGATGAGGCAAAGGAGAAGACAGTCGAGGCCGGAAAAACGCTTGATGTTGCTGGCCGCCGATTGAGGCATCGAGTTACAAACGATTTTGATGATAGAGTTGAGAGAGCGTGGAGCATCAGCATCTTAATCATCTCGATTGCTGAGTCAGCTGCCGCACAATACTAGGAATGAGTAATTACCAGTTAGTTTCTTAGTACTAGTATTAGCGTTGGCGCTGTCTCCTCGTATACGGGCAGGCACGCTACAGAGGACTGCTGTGATCTATTTTTAACAGGTGCTTGCTCGAACTGGTAGTTACGGTTGCAATATTCTTTCTATTTTGTTTTGGCTTTATTTTCAGGAAAAAAAGAATAATTGCGTCACAAACAAAATCTTGTCTGCGCATCTTAGTGGCTTTCTTTTCCTTCTTTACATTTCTGCATCTTCTTCTTGTCTTCATTATTACCATCCATATTTGCACTGCTTACCGCCTTGATTGAAACGGCCAGTTTGCTCAATTTTTGGCAGAGCCTTATAACAAACGACGAATCGCCAGCCTTTATCAGATCTTAGATTACATTACGTCTTACGACGACACTGAGCGAACCATTAGACGTCGTCGAACCTTCAATTATCATCAATTCTGCCGTCCTGTCAGCATTCTGCTGTCGGCTATCGCAACAACTACTCTGCTAGCTACTGGCAACCTCACTAGCTCATCAAAGACTGCCTGTCCATCCGGCTGCAGTTACAACTCCCGCTAGCCTCGATTGAGCCCGCGTCGAACTTCATCTACTGCCGACTATATTGCCTCTAGTCTTTTCCTTGAATCTCGAGCCGCTGGCCTCCATAATGCCTGCCTTCGCGGACTCGTTCTGGTCTGCGGACTATGCCGCAGGTATAACTTGCTCTATTCACCCCCCCTCCCCCCAACAAATCCCCTCTTCATGTGATGCCGTCCTAATTACTGACGCACAAGTTGTCTGATTATAGGCCTGGGAGTCCTGTTCACCAAGCTCCAGCAAGGTGCCGTGGAGAACCGCCAGATCTTAATCATTGCCCGAATGCGCGCCGAGGCCGAGGAGACATATGGCATGAAGCTAGACGAGATCGCTACGGCTGCCGACAGAGTCAACGGTGGCTTCTCCCGTGACGATGGTGCTACTATGCGCAAGGTAAGATTTTTCTCTATTCTATACTCTTCTAATTAAGCACGTTATATCGGTGAGCTAAAGATATATGATACAAACAGGCATACGAAGGTGTACGAAACAACATGGAAGACGGCGCCCGCAGCCACAAGAAGATTGCTCAGAGCATCCGCGACCTGGTTGTTAACCCATTTTCTCGTTGGTGCGATGCCCACGATTCCCGCATCCAAGAATGTCAAGACGAGCTACAGGGTCGCATTAAGGCCCACGATACGCAAGCCGAGGCCGTCAAGAAGCTACGCAGCAACTATTTTAACAAGTGCCGCCTAGTTGAGGATCTCGAGGAGGAGAACAAGCTGGCCTTCCAAGACCCCGAAACCAGTCCCAGCAACCCCATTCCAGAGATCAAGGTCATCGAGAACCAGGAGATCAAGGAGACTGTGGACGAACCCGTCTACGAGATTGGCGATGATGTGTATCAGACTGAGCAGCTGAAGAAGATCCTGTCCCACGCCCTGACCACTGTTAAGCTAGGCGAGACTAAGGTGCCCATTCTGGGAACATACCTCAACACTACCGCCGGCTCCGATATTGTCGACTATTTGCGCGACCACATGCACACCACTAGCGTTAGTCACGCCGAGCGTGTTGGTCAGGACCTGGTAACGCACGGCTTCCTGCGGCTGATCGGAAACGTCGGAAACACCTTTGCCAACAGCTCCAAGCTGTTCTACCAATGGCGACCGAAGGCCTTCCAGGTTGCTGGCATCCCCGAGAAGAAACAGCCCTTGATTCGTGCCTTCTCTATGCCCTCTAGCGATGATGGGTCCGGTACTGGCTCGCCCGTGGTTGGCACTGTCAGTGAGTATCTTGCTGGCTGGAACGTGCTGAACACGAGCAACCCCAACGAGACCCCCGCGCAGAAAATGCGCCGCGAGGCCCGCGAGGCCGATGAGAAGTACATGGCTGGTGTGCAGCGGCTAGATAACCTGCGTTGCGACCTGGAGGAGGCCATAATGATGTACCTCAAGTTCCTGGAACGCTGCGAGCTTGATCGCCTTAAGGCTGTCAAGATGGTGCTTCTGGACTTCTCAGGTGCTATTGGCAACGTGATTCCTAGTATGCAATCGACCGTCGATAACATGATGCTGTTCCAAGAAACCATACAGCCGGCAAACGATCTGCGCTATTTGCTAGAAAACTACCGTACTGGCAGCTTTATCCCACGTGTTGTTGTTTATGAAAATTACTACAACAAGGTCGACGAGCAGACCTTTGGTGTCGACCTAGAAGCCCGTGCGCGCGCTGACAAGAAGCGCGTGCCGCTGATCATCACCACAATTCTGACCTACCTTGATCTGCATTACCCCGATCTGGAGGGCGACGAAGCCCGCCGTGGCGTGTGGCTAGCTGAAGTGCCGCTGACCCAGACACATAAGCTGCGCTCGCGCATCAACAATGGCAAGCCTATCGCGCCCGAGGTATTTGCCGAGTTCGACATTCCCACTGTGGCTAGTCTGCTGCGTCTGTATCTGCTCGAGCTGCCGGACTCCATTGTGTCTTCGCATGTGTACGAAATCATCCGCACCGTATATAACACACCGACTTCCGAGGGTACTGAGATCGCCCGCATTCCCGTGTTACAGCAGACCCTCTCACAGCTGCGCCTGACCAACATCGCAACACTTGACGCTTGCATGAACCACTTCACCCGTCTAATCGACCTGACGTCGGCAGATGAAACCTACATTGCTGCTCTTGCGACATCGCTGGCTCCATGTATCCTGCGTCCACGGACTGAGACGTCGTTGACCATGGAGGAGAAGCATGCTTATCGTCTGGTGCGGGATCTGTTCTCGTTCAAGGACGCTATCTTCAGCGAGCTCAAGCGAATGGCCACGCAAAACAACGGCTCCAGTACCAATGCCGGAGGACCTGCCCGTCCTCGTGCCATCAGCACCAACGAGAGCAATCGTAAGGCTCTGGTCGAGGAACGTAACCGCCTTCTTATGACTATGAAGGCGTCGGGTAGCCGCAGCCGTGCCACCTCTCCAGCCCCGGGACCGCGCGGCAGCAGCCACCGCCGCGACCGTTCCGTTGGTGGACCCGAAACTCGCTTCCCTATTGCATCACCGACGTCGGCTGCCGAGCGTCACCGCAGTTCGCTGGGATCCTTGAACGCTAAGCGCCAGTCGCTCGAGGTGCCCAACGGCTCGCCTCCGCAGAAGTCGACCTCTGCGGCTGCCGGCGCCACCACACTCTCCACTATCACTACGGCGAGCGCGTCGTTCACCAGGGAACTTGCCGGCACGCCGCCAGACTCAGCCGGCTCGTCATCGTCGACGACCGGCACTGGTAACGGCGAATACGCCTTGCCCCAGCGCCACTCAGAGCTGATGGACTCGCCGCTACAGAAGCGCAACTCGCTCGGTCGCTCAAGCGCCGCGAGATTCTCCACAAGCAATGCCGCGGCGTCTGCTGCTGCCGGGGCTGCTTCTGCTCCTAGACGATTGACCGTCGCGACGCAGGGAGGAGGAGGCAGCGGCAGCGTGGCGGACAGAATCGCGGCGTTGAAGGATAAGGAGGTGGGAGGCAATGTCGAGTCACCGCGTGGCCGGGCTGGTGTTACGTTGGAAGATAAGCCGATGGACATGTAAACGAATTTCTTTCTTATTTTCATACCATTCATATTTGTTTATTTCCTTTCATTTTGTTTCTCGGTTCAAGTACGAAATATTGGGGGTTTTGGAATCTCTATAAAGAATATTTGTCTTTTCTTTATATTTTTTCGGGGTTTGTTTCTCTCAAGTTACTGAAGGGTGTAGCGAGGAGAAAAGAAAAAGAGAAGTTTTCTTTTGTCACTTTTTCTTCCTAATACCGTTTTTCTTTTTTGTTTGCCTGGTTATTTATGAAGAAAATACTCCTCTTCTTTCTTATATGTTGATGTGATTACGAAATGAAAACAAAAATATATCATGTTATTATATACAAAAAAAGGAAACATATTTTTAAGATCTCCATCTACTTTCATGTCGTGATATTAGTAATTCTATGCGGTTTCTATTTGTCTGCTGGAATATCAGAAGGCTTCTTCTTAGTCTTCTTCTTTTTCGGCTTCACCGCCCCATCTTCCCCGATCTCATCACCGGCTCCAGCCTCATTAGCAACCGTCTTGTTAGTTTTCTTTTTTTTCTTTTTGAGAACTATGACACCCGCACTAGTACTTGGAACTGTCTCGCTTGAAGCACCGACGGCATCAGGACTAGTACTTGAATAGACTGTGGTGGCTTGTGTCTGGACATCAACGATTCCTTCTGGTCCAGAAATCTTTGCTGTAGCCTTTTTCTTCTTTTTCTTGGACTTAGAAACTACGATACCTTGGGCATCTACGCCTTGAGCGACCTGAACGCGCTCGTTTGCGCGTTGCATTTCCAGCCGAAGTCTCTCGATTTCCTTCACCGCCTTTGCCATCTCGGCATCTTCTTCCTTTTGCTTCTCGTAGTCATATACGCCTGTCACAGCTCCCGACATAGAGGCCCCTGACCCCGTTAGACTTAGGGATGCTAAGGTGCTAGAATCGACTTGGAGGAGTGCATGTTTGGCCCGAGATGGCTTCTTCCGGCTCGAATCTGGGTCAAAATTGTGTGGCGTTGAAGTCCCAGACCCTCCACTTCCACCTAATGTCTCGTCGGCGGCGATAACGACCCGTGGCCGGGCTTTAAGCGCCTTAGTGTTGGATCCTCTATCCGCTGCACTAGAAGCAGGGAGCTTTCTAAGATCCAGCTGCATAACGGGGATAGAGTCAAGGTCTAGGCTATCGCCATTGGAATCGTGAAGAATGTTATGTATAGGTGTTGAAGAGCGGCTAATTCCTGTATTATTCGGACCAATGTAGAACGGATCATCCTTGTTGCGTTCGGCGCGCTCGGCTTTGCGCCGTGCCGCAATATCTGGGTCGAGATAATCACCCTCGGTGTTCTGATAGGAGCTGACAAAGTCATTCGATGAGTCACCAAGCTTACTGATAGCTGGCGTATTGCCGTCCATGAGTGATTCTAGTGACGAGACTGCTGTCGGTGCTGCTTTTTGATGATAGTATAGATCAAAGTCACCTGTTTCCGTGGCTTGAATCTCAATGAAGTCTGCCTTGCCGAGTAGTTGCACTAAATTCGAGTGAATAGGCTCATCTAGATCGAGGTCTGCTGGTAGCGGAACATTTCGTTGAGCGCTGACTGCCATAGACTTCAGGTCCCAGCCACTGAACAATGATGGGATTGCCTGAGTGAGTAGCAATGGCGGATCTTGCTCGAGTTCCTCTGTGGTTGGCGCTTGACCACTGATAGCCTCGGAAGTGAGTTTTAAGAGCTCAATAAACTCAACTGCGCGTTCCTGAACTTCGAGATTCGGGTGCTGCGATAGTGGTTCAATTGCATGCAATACTCTGGCTAATAGTAGGCCGACTCTAGTTTTGCGTTCCCTTGTCCAGGATTCGTTTTCGTCTGACGTCATCGACGAGAATATCTTGACTGCCGCCTGTAGGCTATTCATCAATACATTGGGTGCTGATGCACTTGTCCGTTGAATAGTCTGGAGCATGGAGTTAAGTGCGTCGTCATCTGACAAGAGGCAATCTGCGTACTCACCCAACATCCATGAGATGGACTCTAGTGCAGCACAGGTTATTGTGTGGCTGTTTGGTGAGCTAATCATGATATCGGACAAGATGCGCTCTGCGGCCCGTACCACAGCTGGTCGCATAGCACGAACCTTGACGGCAATATTTCGCAGCTCGTCGCCTATTCTACCAACAACGACATTCGCTGATGAAAATGCGGCATCCTTGAGACTGATGCTGGATTCTAGTGATTGTGGTACTGGCGCTACACCTATAAGTTGTGTCAAGATATCGATATACCAGTCAAAGTCGGCAATGTTGGCGTAATTGTTCTGTGAGCACATGTTTAAGATCTTGCCGATAATATCGATTTGATAGCCCTCAGGTAGTACTTCCTCTTGTTGCTTTTTTGACTTGGATCGGCGGTTAACCTCAGGTCCCTCTTCCTCTTCATCGAGAAGTGCTTGCTCTGTTTCGCTGGCCATGTTTTTGGACGACTTTAATTGCCGCATTAGCCGGCCAACGACAGTGATGAGGTTATCAGGCGTCACCATGTCTTGCACTAGATCTAGAGCCTTGATGCGAATCGTGATATCGGGGCTGTCAATGCATTTCAAAATTACATCCTCTTGTTGCGCAACCAGATATGGGTGTGTCACGACAATCTTATTGAAAGCTAAAAGCGCAACGTATTTCACTAGAGAAAAGTTAGAGATGTATTCTTGGAAAGAATTACATACACCTGGGAACTCACAGTTTGCGTCACCTTCAAGTTGGATCATACTTCGTAGCTTATCTACGCAAAGAGTCGCAATTTCTTCACGGCCAGAGTCTTCGCCATCACTGCCGAGGATACCACCTTGTATAATTCCATTGATGCACTCATAAAGCAGTGACATAGCCGGCGTCGTGCGTATAATCTCTGTTAATGGAGGCAAAAGCTTGCGTACCAATCTGGGCTCTAATGGTGTCAATGTAGCAAACTATAAGGATGAACGTTAGCTCTGGGCCAGCATCTCGATATGTACAATATTCGGAATTAGTCTTACCAACTTGATTAGTTTGATAGCCATCCAGTTGTTACCGCCCTTCACTAACAGCTCGAATAATCGCGGCGCAAGCGGCAAGAAGTCATGTGGTCGTCTCCAGCCCAGCTCGCAAACCACACTGACGATAGCTGCAGTAACACTGGAGTCCTCGTTCTTGTCCATTAGGCGGTCCTTGATCTTGGGCCAGGCAACCACAAGAGTCTCTGGGTATACGAGAGCCATGCGATATAATGTAACAACGGCTTTCTTACGGATGTTTGGGTTTGAATGGTTAAGCCGTGGTAGCAGATCGGTCTGTGTTGACATGGCAAGAGATGGGTTAAGTACATGAGGAAGCGTTGTTATAGGGAGTGTCATTGTTGGGGGGGCTGTAGCGCCAAGGTCCTAGAGAAAGAAGATCTTCTATTAGCTACCACTTATTATTTCTTTGGATATCACACCAGAAGAATGAACACAATACCTTCTTTATCAAGTTTGTAGCTAGCATGAGTACTTCGGTGTCCGACCGGAAGCTCTGTGCAGCACCGAGATAGCCTACGCGCTTCTGGCGATATTGTGGCGACGACATGACTTCGAGTACATGGAAAGATGCCCACGACATGTCGAACCCAATCATCTCAAGGTAGATTAGCTTTAACAGGGCCGTAGCTTTGACATCTATAATGCGCTCGCGTTAGGATAACTACATCCATAGTATATTCATATTAAGCTTACCCATATCGGACCCACGAATCTCGGCTCGGCATTCTTTTAAGCAGCGCTCAATATACTCGCGCTCATTTCCCTTGTGGTTCCGAAGACCGCGGATGAGGTCGTATAGCGACTTTTCGAACCTAGCAAACACCCTAGTCAGTCAGCGTATCGTTCCTGGATAATAGTAGTAGTATCTTCAAGGCGCCTGGAGGAGAAAGAGCCGATTGATGTTGACGCAGACTGTGTTGAAGCATACATCTTGTATTAGACCGTTGACCAAAAGACAACGTAGCCTATAATTCATCTGGCAGGCGTCGCGATCTTGGTCTCTGCCGTCTAGCCGTCTATCAGAATCCAGCGAAACCCCCACGGCGGGGCACGAGGCTGGCTTTGATTGGGAGCTTGTAGCACTTTAGAAGGTCTTCAGGCTGTGTTGTGCTGTAGGGCCGTCAAAACTGAGCGAAATGGGCGATGTGTGTGAATAATAGATGTTAGATATAGTGTGATTGAAACTATATTAAAGACACGCCTCAAAACATTGCACAAGGCCACAACCGAGAAATTCTAAGCTCTAACTAAAATATCGATACTGAAGCTCTCAAGGGTTAATTACTTAACCGCTGATGTCAGGACAGTGCGTAATATCACTGACATACTGCGATAATGTGGCACTGCAAACACAGTGTGTTCACTGTGTTTATTAATTTGACGATAAACATTTGCAATTAGTACTACATATAGGCTTCAACAGAACTCAAGACTTTATTGTAGCTTTCTAGGAAAGGAAACTACGTACACTTTTTGCTCTGAGAAACAACTGGCGTGTGCCATTTCCCGTTCTGACCACAATAACAATAATAATACAGTTTCCAGAGAAGGAAAAAGTGCTTCACGTGATCCGCACAAAATTATATCCTGCTCCGTAGCTCAGCTTGTTGTTCCCAATATTCATCTTGTAGAACTGAACAAAATCACAATCGAGATCTCTATCCTACAATGGCCTCTCGTTGCTTAACCAGGCATCTTAGCCGGGCTTCTTCCATCTCGTCACGCTTGGCTCCAATGATTGTATGCACATCATCGGCTTCTTCGAGAACCACTACTGTTAGAACCGCTTCTACCATACGTTACACAAATAGCACCACTACCATCTCGCAGAATCGCTCGTTCTTTAATCTTGCCGGTCTTGGGGCCCTCTTAGACTCTAGCCCTGTGTCTATCTCTGTGACACGGAATCTCCCTTATGCGCCGTCTGCGCTCTACCGCCTCGTCTCCGACGTCGACTCGTATTCTCAATTCGTACCGTTCTGCGAAGAATCCAAAGTAACTAAGTGGGAAACCGTCCCTGCCTCTACTACGCCTTGTAGTCCCTCTACGGGGGACACTACTGACGCTGATGCATCTACCAAAGCCCAGCAGGTCCCTGTCGAGGCATACCTGCGTGTCGGCTTTCTCGGCGTCAACGAAGTCTTCACTTCTCGCCTGCGCTGTCAGCCTGGTGTTGCTGTCGAAGCACTGAGCGGCGACGCTGCAATTGCCGCCGGTGGAAGCGCTGCCGTGAGCTCCGGTCCCCTCAAGAGCCTAGTTACGAAATGGACTATTACTCCCGTTCACATCCCAGGCTCTGCCGCTTCATCGACACAGGAAGCAAATCAGTCAGTCGTTAAGCTTCAGCTCGACTACGACTTCCGCGATCCTACAAAGAACATTGCTGGTCGCGCTATTTCTGATGCCATTGCTGCTAAGATGATTGAGGCATTCGAGGCCCAGGCCCGAAGAGTCATCGCCGGTAAGGATGTGCCGATGGTTGCTCGGGCGGGTGGCATGTCTTCAGTGAACATCCCGGCCCCGATGAAGGCATTTGCCAAGAGCCAATTGCAAAAGGAGTTTGGCAAGAAACTATAGTTTATGTACTATAATTTAGAAGTGTATAAGGGTCCATTAAATATTTAATACTATAGCGCATATCAATGTTTTGAATAGGCTCACAACCCTGCATAATGTTCGCTATGTATTTCCATGTTGCACTTCGAGTTAACAACAATGCCACTAAGTATAAAGTAATTTCAATAACGCAAGGCTCAAAAGTACAACTAGATAACAACTATATTTGGGACAGTAAGTACAGAAACTGGAGGGGTATCTGATACCAAACCATACAAAAAGCAAATAAGATAGAAAAATTAGAATAGTAACGGAAAGAGAAGAAGGAGTACACGCCGCAAATCCAAAACGAAAGTTAAATGCAAAGAATAGTAAGATAATTGCGTATCAAAGAAAGCACAGATATACCGACATCCAGTGAGAGGAGAGAGAGAGAGAGAGCATGAAAAAGAAACTGGCGTAAAAGCCATTTCGACAAGTCAATCAGTCTTTTGGAAGATGGAGGCAAAGAAACAAAAAGCAACAGCTTTCAGTCCTTTCGGCGTAAAAGAAATAAACCAGATATAAGATAAACAAAGAGTTGAAAAGCACCAATAAGACTTAACAGAATGCTCAACTCCGATATGCCCCTATAAATGTAAGAACAGTACAAATGAGAGATAAATAAGAGAATATTACAAAGCTTCTCTCCTACTACCTTAGTTCCTCGTAAAAACTTTGATATCCTAGAGCCAGTCACTAACTAAAGAATTGTGATATCGTCAGATAAAGTTGGGAATGTAAATCGTCAGCGTCGTGATCATTACGTACTGTTGTCGCAAGAGTATAGTAGAGCTTTGACTGTCGGATAAAAATGAATCAATGCTAGCAGCAAGCAAGAACACGCTCGGAAGCTGTAAGGCTTGCTAATCGACATATATGTACATATGCTTGTACACTTGTCTAACTTCTATAATAGAATTGAATAGCAATTACTATTTCTTGCTCTTTCTGCAGGGGACGTTAGCACAAAGTCCATAGTCATATAAAGACTGTTTTACAAGTGGTATCAAATTACCTCTTTGGCTTCGGTGCTGTGCCAGTCATCCATGAAACAAAGTTATTCGAGTTATGGCGTTCCCGCTCTTTTTCGCGTTCTCGATCCTTCTTGCTCTTGCTACTGCTATGTTTGTGACCACTAGCTGGCGCCACGTTAACAATATGAGGACTGTAGCCAGTAGGCATGGCACCCATGCCAGGCCGCGGCATGTTGAAGGCAGTCATTCCTGGTGGCGGCGGAGGAGGAACAGCCCCAGGAGGACTGGGGCGCAAAGGGATCGTCGAAGGTATGCCGGGCATAGTAGAAGGTACAGCACTATGCATACCAGGAGCTACTCCATGCATACCAGGTGTTACTCCATGCATACCAGGCATGCCGCCCATGCTGACACGGCGGGGGTCCATGCTAGCTGGGTAGGTTCCTGGAACTTGGGGGGCCGGAACTCCAGGAGTGCGGCGGCGGTTTTCAAGGGGCCACATCATCATGGTGATTTGCCAGTCGGGCTCGATGACCTTTTCCCAGACAGCCGGTAGGATAATCTCGCCGTCAGGACCAATCAGATCATAGTGGCCAGCCTGCACTTCTGGGCCAATAACGTCGACGTGCAGGAAAGCCTGCTTGATGAGTTCCTCCATACCCTATAAGCAAGCGATATCCTTTTGTTAGTGAATTCGTTCATATCTATTAGTGAATCAGCAAGTGATTGAGAATGATGGCTTACCTGCCAAGTTTGGCAAATATTAAAAGGGAAGCTAAATTTACGGCCAACGGCATCCTTAAACTTGATAGGTAGCTTATCTTCAGTCTTGTCCTTCTCGATCATACCAACGCGGGCCTCCTCGATGATCTTGGCTTTGAGAGCAGCGGCCTCAGCCTCAGCCTTTGCTTGAGCCTCAGCAGCACGTGCGGCAGCTTCCTTTTCGGCCTCCAGTTTTTTTCTAGCTAAGAGTTCCGCTGTCGTTCTAGCCTCGGCCTCAAGTCTCTTACGATGAGCCTCTTCTTCAGCAGCTCGCTTAGCTGCAGCCTCTTCGGCTTCTTGTCTAGCACGCATTGCCGCCTTGACTTTCTCCTCGGCAGCCATTTCAGCAATACGCAGTTCTTCTTCGTGCTTTTTGCGAGCCTCCTCTTGAGCCTTCATAGCCTTTTCGATTTGGATACGGGCAGTTTCTTCAATGCGAGCGCGTGTTTCAGCTTCGCGTTGTCTTGCTTCTTCGGCGGCCTTGATTTCTGCCTCAATCTTCTCACGTGCTCTTTTCTCGGCCTCGGCGAGTGCGATAGCCTGCTGTCTTTGGCGTTCGGCTTCGGCTTTGCGTTCGGCCTCGATAGTTTCACGTGCCCGCTTCTCAGCAGCAGCCAAAGCTAGAGCGTGTTGATGCTGGCGCTCAGCTTCAGCTTTGCGTTCGGCTTCAAGAGCATCACGAGCATCTTGTTGGGCCTTGGCCATAGCCTCAGCTTGTCTTTGCCGACGCTCTTCCTCTGCAATGCGTTCTCTCTCAATAGCTTCGCGAGCGGCCTTCTCAGCCTCTAATCTGGCCTTGACTACTTGGGCCTCTGTCTCCTGTTGTGCCTTCTTTAGTTGTTCTAACTTAAGTTGCAAATCAAGTTCGGCATCTTTTTGAGCCTGGGCTTTCAATTCAGCTTCACGACGAGCCTCATCCTCCTTCCGCTTACTCTCCTGGAAGAGCACCAGCTGCTGTCTCATCTCTGCAATTTCGGGAGATTCCTTAGGAGGTTCCTTAGGCTCCTTAGGCTCCTTGTTTGTGGATCGAGAACGCGGTCGGGACGCGGGGCCGTCAGTGACAGGTGCGGGGGGCTGGAACATGTTGTATGGCGCAATCGCGCCGGGAGGACCCATGCCCGGTGCCATTTGACCATTCATAGCGGTAGGCATTCCTGGGGCCATTGTACCGATGCCATAATTCCCGTTCGGATAATAGCCATTGTGGGGCATTCCATGGCCCATGTGGCCTTGATAAGGGTACATCTGGTTGGTGTTGTACGGATCTTGGCTGCGAGGATCGTTGTAACCTACGTAGCCGTTCTGAGGGTTTGGCGCAAAGGGATTGCTATAGCCTTGCTGGCCGGCATAGCCTGGTTGGCCAGCTGCGTAGCCTTGACCGCCGTAGTGGCCCTGCGCCTGTTGTTGCTGGTGTTGTTGCTGGCTAAAGGGGACTACCTGGTAGCCGGAATTGTAGGCGCCGTTGGCGCTTTGCTGGTAGCCAGATGCAGTAGTAACACCGGCACCGGCATAGTAGTGGTTACTAGTAGCAGCTTGGCCAGAGGGATAACCGCCGGCGCCCTGCCGGCGGTAGTAGTCCTCTTGATCCAGACTGGCGGTTGCGGGAGTTTGCGGGGTAGTGTTATATGACGAAGCGCCGCCGTATGTGCTAGCGGTGCCTTGGGCAGGACCGAGCTGGCGTCGGCTGTACGAGATATCGCGTTGTGACCGGGAGCGGGAGCGTGACTGAGAGTGGTGGTTTCGAGCACTTCGACTGGCAGAGGCAGACTCGGAAGGGTCAATGCTTTCTTCGCTGTATGAAGTATAATCGGAATCGCTATCGTGGATGGGATAATTGTGATCTCGTACTCGACGTTCATGTGTAGAACTGCTACGGTATTGTTGGCGTCTGGATCTATAGAAGGGGGAGTCAAAAGAAAGGTGAAGAAAGTTAGCTGGATTTTATATTCTCTTTAAGTCGGTATCTCAGTAAGGGGGGTATACAGAGATATAGCAGTTATTGCATGTAGTAATAGTAACGATAGAGAAGGGGAAACAAAGGGCAGGGTAGTGATGCTACTAATAGCGTGAGTAGAGGCAGTAGTAGAAATATTAGTAGCGGACTCATATGGCGCTACTAAGTGATTATAGATAACAAAAAAAGGGCTCTGACAGAACAAATGACAGGATAATGAGGGTGGACTAGTGTGTAGCTAATGGTATAGCTAGGAGGAAGAAGGGGCGAGTGTTAATGGTCAATGGGATCAAGGTTAGATATTATCGCAATGATCCTGAAGCCGGTGACAACCATAGCAGAGGCAGCAGTTAGTTCTTAGCTAGAGATAGCCTCTTAAGCAGGGGGGGTGAAGGGTCAAGCGCAGTAGTATAATAGTGGGGAAGGGGGGGGGGGGTACGCCAGGACGAGGCGGTGATACTACTTGTGTACGAAAGAACAAACAAAGGAAAATAGACCAACCAAACCACGCAAGAAACTTCTGCGCTCTGGTAGTGTTTCCGAGTGGCCGAATTGAGTAATTTAGTTGATTGGGAGAGGGAAGGGGGGCAGGGTGTGTGATAAGCAAAGAACGAAGTGACAAGACTAGTCAACAGGACTCTCCGTGGTCTCAAAACGGGAAAATACTTTGGGTGTCCTAGCTTATAGAATCGGTTGGTATTCACGAGAACCTGTGAGTTATGGAAACAGCGTTACTGGTAGTTGACCTGTAGAACAAGAGATTATACCATAGAATGGCATTCAAAAGCTGATGGTAAAAGTACATGTGCTTGAGCCTAAGCTTCAACTAGGTGTATATCGAGTAGTAGAGGCATGACGGGATGGCCATGATACAATATGGAATATGGACTAGATGGTAGAAATAGTAGCTGTTGCATGTTACGGCCTGATGAAGTATAAGCAATACGCAAACAGCCTAGAAGAAACATGCGGGAAAACAAGTATAGTCCGATAGAGCAGCGAGATATGGTTAAGGATTGGTGCATACCAAGCTGAGGTGGCTTTAATCCGAGATATAGGTAGGATATGTGTGTATATGGGGACAGAGGATGTATTGTATAAGATATGCTTGGTTGGGTTGACAAGGTAAGGACTTACGCCATGGTAACTGACTCAACTGGGCAGCAACAAAAAACTCAAAATACAAGGGGCGATATAGTAGATAATAATGACTACAGTTGTAGTAGTAGATATAGTGCCAGTTGACGCTATCGCTGATGGGGACTTGAGGAAATATCGATGGTAGTAGTCTTGCCAGGCACGATAAAGGCGGTGACAAGCTAGCTTGGAGAACGGACGGCGGAAAAGAGAGTTTTCAGGATAATGAAGGAATTGGCGCGGGAAAAAAAAAAGAAGAGAGAAAAAAAAAGTTGCGGGAAGAAGGAAGAGTAGTACTAGTGTACAAAGTACGGTGAGTGACCGCCGTAAGTCACTTTCTTCAGCAGTTATGCTATACAATTATGCTTCGCTGGTCTGCGCTGTCTAACTAGCAAAATAGTAGCTGTAGGTAGCGGTGTCAGGCCACACGGCGATATGTAAATGGCCGGGCAGTGAAGACTTGGGCTGGCTTCTTCGGGCGTAGGCCACGAGAAAAGCGACGTGGTTTGCGGTACTGTAGTGATTAGACAGCCCGACAGTATGATATCCTGGCGGCGGAGGCGAACAAAGAAGAAATGGCTGGCCGACAATAGATTGCTTATGATGGTTGATATGGCAGTGATTTGCTTGGATATATAGAGACTGAGACGGATAGTAGCAATAACTAGAAGTACACAGGTGAGAGGGGTTGGTTCCTAGCAAAAAAAAATACTCGACAATAGCCTTGGAGCCCAAGCAACAATTGAGCTCAGTAATCACAGCTCACAGCAGCAATGCCAGTAGCAGTAGCAGAAGCCAGTGTGCTGACAGCAAATCTATCGAGAACAGATCCGAAGCTGAGTGAGACACAAAACAGGAGGCCAAATCTAGATGTGTGAGTGTATATTGTGTAGACAACGCGTGGCCAGTCTACAGGAAAGAAAAAATAGTGACGTGCTGAGATAGTACGTAGTAGCTTGAGCAATAACAGCCTTGTTGGCGATGATTGTAGACAAGTAAAAGAGACGAAGCAAGACTGGCTTGGCGAAGTTACAGAGTCTCTTGTCAGCAAGACAGAATGAGGGTGATATATAAATATCAAAATCGCCGTAGATCTGTGGCGGAGGATGAGGGGAGGGGTTGGAATGAAAGAATGAATAAACCAGCCTACACAATCTTTTTTTCTCACAAGTGAGGCCAGTCAGAAAAAAGAGAAACGGCTTGTGCGGGCGACTCTGTTAGCTCTATAAACAGATAAATAACAGAGGAACGTTGCAGTAACAAACTATGTGCGAACAACAGCGGCTATTGTTCATTAGTTGGCTCAAAGGTTCGATGGGCTTGACAAGGGTAGCGAGCTAAGCAATGCTACTAGTAATGTTGATATTGCTGTTATTATTGCTACATACCGCATGGCTGAGAATCAACGGAGAAGAGGAATAGCGAGCTTTATATTGCATCTCATTGCTATAATAACAATAATAATCAGATAATAAATCACATTTCACATCTTACTCCGATATCTTGTAAATAACCAGAGTGCATGCGAATCATGAAGAAGACTCATGAATATGAAGCTAGCCGCTGGTATTATCAAGGTTAGAAGAGCTAGATATCTACTAGATAACTGGAATATTCTTCAGTTATTACAGATAAGACTTGGTCTAACGGTCATCTTCGTTGGCACGATACATTCTGCAGCTAAACCTTGGAACCACCAGATAGGGCGAAGAAACCTGGCTCTCCGTGTTTGCCGTCGCTAGTCTATGAGCGAGACAAACAAACGGAATTCCCCCCCTTCATTATGCTTGTTAGTCGGTCCCATTGAATACTAAGCCCTTTACCATACTCAATATTTGTATTGACTCGTAAGATAATGTCTATATGCTTAAATGTGATAGCCCTCGCCGTGGGTTTTGTTCCTGACTGATCGTGATATTCATTGCCCATCAGTAAGCAGCAGTACTTTCCTACAGTATCTAAGGGATAAGAACAGCACCATGTACAGGCCAGATTTCTGTCGTGTTAGGAAATCATTGGCTTATCTCATTGTCCAAATGCAAGCAAGTTTTTCAGAACATTTGTCTACTGCATGATAGGCTAGGATTGAACACATTCTACTTATTTATAGCGAAAATAAATTATCCAGTATAAGAAAATGTCTTACTAACAATTTAGTTCAAACATGTCTGTCGTATTTTCTGGCCTCTACTTTATGCAAGCATGTAGTGCTAGTTACAGTATGCTACAGAGACTGAATTTATATCATTCATTGATGAAAAGGCAACTTTAAAAGACTATGGATTGTGTGCATGTGAATGCATACCGAACTTTATATGATCAACTACTTATACCTACCTACCTTATCATATAGCTTAACTCTGCCTAATGTAGACCTTAGGGCCTTGAACTTGCAAAATCAGGGTACTATAAAATCATCATCGTCATCATCATCATCATATCTCAACTTGTGTCTCTTAGCTAGTTCTGAAGCCCAGCTGGTCGACTAAGATAGATACCTGCCTACTCTTATCAGTGGCTAGCCATAGATGCTAGTAGCGCTATGCCAGCGGGATTGGCACACTTTATCCTGTCCAGACATGCTGCAACACCATATGAAGCTCTGGGCATTGCGTGGTACCAGTATATCGCTTCGCATCTCTTTCGCGCACCTTCGCTGTCAATGTTGTCAAACGCTTCCCCCCATTTCGCTCTATCCTTGTAATGGCTATCGCACTTACAATCTGGTAAAGGTGGTGCGTCGAGAACATCTATGCATCAGTCATGTAGCAGATAGTAACAATATGTATTGTTCCGTTCATGTCGTCCACTGTTGTGCATATAAAAGAGATGATGTTGGGTGATGAGCTAATACTCGTAGGCGCTATTAGCACGACCCGTTCATCTAATTGAGTAATGAGTCTAAAAGAAAATACGACCCGTTCACATTACACTAGTAGTATCTTGATAATTCAGGGTCCTTCTTGTGAACAATGAACAATGGAGCTAGATAGTACATGTACATAAACAGCCATACAAGAAAACGGGGAAATATGAGTAATGATGAAAAGAATTTTAAGGCCAGCAAAATGCTTCAGATATACTGCGTAAAGGAGAAGAAGAATAGTGTTGATTGGCTCAGATGAGGGAATGTTCGACTGTCAGTTTTTAGATTGTGATGGAACGAGAAGAGCAAAGGATAGAAGAAGCTTTTCGGATTCTAAGGGTCTGCTGCTTTCGATTGTTCTCTCTATTTCTTCTTGAAAAGGCGGAATATGTGCCCCTCCCTACACCAGGTGCTTATGGTCTGTGCAGCAATGAAACTGCAACTCCAACAATCTCTCGTCGATTTGCGAAGAGTCAGTTCTAGCACAATTGTTATTCTCTCTCTCTCTATTAGTTAGTTTTCTAAATATTTTTTTCCTGTGACAACTGCTTATTTCCTGGCCACCGTCAACTGCCATCGAATCGAATCTGTGTAGCTTTACGATTCAATATGTCGCTACAAAACATCAGATCAGGCCAGCCATATTGAAAAGAAGCGGGGTTGAGCAAGCTTGTTTATATTGTTCTAGCCATGATCCTTGCGAGAAATATATATTGTGGCGCTGTTTGTGGCGCTGCCAATACCATATCTTTGCTTTGCTTGTTGCTTTCCCTAAAGACCCCGAGTGTAACCCTCCCTCCATTTCCACAGAGTTTGTTCCCATTCTTTCCTATATCACTAGCCATGATGGCGTTACTGCTATAGGCCCCGCAGCAACGAGTAGCAGCAACTAGGCTAGGCTCAACAGCCATGCATGGATTCATGTCATGTGAATCTAGTTTTTTGTCTTCTACTATGTACCGCATTCTCTTGATTTCGGCCTGCTTGGCTACTTTCTTCCTTATCGGCTAAAATAGGTAGCAAAAAATCAAGGCACAATCTCGTCGTAAGTGCTGTGGTTCACGATTGGTGACTAGATCCCTCTGGAATCCTGTCGCGCAGAAAGCTCATCAGCTGTCCTAGAGATGGGGCGGATCCCACAAGAAGCTCCTAGGAGAGTGTATTGTCACTTGACAGCGCAGATTTTACTTTTCATGGTACACTGAGCCATATTCTATCAATCTGGGTTCTGAGATCGATCACCTTGAGGAGCACTTACACGAATATTCTGCGGTAGCCGACACGGTCACTTGATCGCTCTTGTGCTCTTTGTTGCTGCGTCTACTTATGGGACAAATGCTACTTTGACCACTTAATCTAAACAAATAAGTCAGCCTACAATACTAGAGCTCATGCTATACTGAGAGCTGACTAGTACTGATATATCAATAATTGTCTGCATTTGTTGTTCTTTGCTGGCGCTGAACCAAAGGATGGGTGCACTGTTGACGGCTGGCCATGACTATATAGCTAATATGTCATCATGGTTTAAGAGACCATTATTTGTTGTAGTTTACTTTTAGGTAAGGAGAACTTCTCTTCACCCTTTAGAGTTGCGTGAAAAAAAAAATTTCAAAAAAAGGAAAAGAAAAAGAAAAATTAAGTACGCCGTCATTCAGCGATCCGTCGCCACAAATGCAGCATTTTTGCCTTCTCTGATGAACTGCTGGTCCACTATCGTCAAGAACTACCCAGCCTGGCCTTGAAAATGATTCTAGGGCTTAGGTTAGGCTTCCTAGGATTGCTCATAGCCTAGCATCAGAAGCCAAATCAACCACTATCGTCATCCCCCAGGAGGAAAAAGTCACAATTGCTTGAGGCAGCCAGAAGTGAACCATTGATGTTACATGGAATGATCTGACCTGCCATTCCTTAGCCGGGCCTCAACTAACATCTCTCCCTTCTGCCGACTTGTTCGTTGGGCACTTGTGTGAATATTTTTCAGCATAATCTAAGCGACGACCCGTAGTTGGGCATCAAGACAACCACTAAATCAAGGAAGAACATAATCACTGGATCACAACACTCTACGCCCCTTCTTAGATGTTGTCATTACTAAAGTATCCTTAATTCGCCGACTCTGACATTACTTACGAGAATATAACTCATTCCAAGGCTCGGGATCTAATGGCCTAAGGATACATGTGGTATAAAAGCATATACACTTTATACATATGATTATAGGTACGTGCTTACATACTATATCATGTAGGTAAGCTGAATGTTGAACGTTTCATATAAAATCACGGCCAGCTGCCGTGAGTTGTAGTAGCACGAAGGCATGAAACACGAAGTAGCTCCCTAACAAGGTGAAATACTAGTAGTAGTAGTAGTAGTCTATAACTTAGAGGCGACTCTGGAAATATCAGTACACTGACAACAATATGCGATGTTTATTCAACAATTTAAATCACACTGTGTTTTATTAGTATCACTAAAACGGGATATATGCACGAAGATAACATACGGCAAAACTAGAAGTCTCAATAAAGTAGAGTTTCGTGAATCCCTGCTAGGCTGAAAACTAGGGTTTATTTTTTCAAAACTCATTACTTGATTATATGTTGGCTATGACGCGAGAAGTTTTTGTTGGTTTGCTGTAATATCGCCGTTGCCGATGGTGTTGATGCTATCACGACCTGACATGAAGTTGCGCAGGTAAATTTGATGCACATACTTCAGATGCTTGACGGTCCTCTCAGTTGTTATTTTCCATCGAACCAACATGTCGTGTATACTTTGTATATACAAAGCAAGAAAGGGAAAGAAACAAAATATATCGTCCACTTGATCTAAACCCTGGTCAGCTTTACATATACAAACTTAGTAGTACTACTGTATCTAGTCTACATACCATTCTCAATGTGTTCTCTTCCATCGTATCTCTGTTGTATACTTTGTATGCATTTGATAGTAGCATGACTAACTGGTCCGAGGTAGTAATAGCTACACAGTGTGGTTGCCTGTATTGCAGCTGAGCAACCAATACTTTGGAACTGCATCCTCTGCCACATTGAGAGGAAAAGTCTAGCCCGTAGCCATGTCGACATGTTTCCTCTCGATCTCGGTCTAGCTCTCTGATTGATGCCGGACGATTCCCCTTTTTGCCACCCATCAGAACAGGACTTCCAGCTGACTGTTTCTTTATTGTAGCTTAGCTTATACAATTTCTGTTCGTTCTAGTTTTTTTGGGGCATAGCTCAAGGATGCATGTGTGCAGATGCTGTGCATAGTTATTGTACCGTAACATCATAGCGAAGCATCTCATTGTTGCCACTTCACCAGCCCTTACTGTTGGATATGGATAGTTCTTATGGCTAGCTGTAGAAGTGAGGCTATCATGTGAATACTGCAACCTTCACAGCTATTAGTTCCAAACTTGACCATAGGTCTCTGCGAAAGCACATCTAGATTATGGATATGCACTATGTAAGAAAATGTAGTAGACGTTAACTACATACAATACAATACACATGAAAATGAAAGTGAAGCCACAGCCTGTTGATTTTGAAATCTAGTTGCAAATGTCGGTGAGATTTAACCACCACCTCATATAGTTCACCTGCATGCTGCATATAAAGCTTGAGGACAACGCAATCAACCAAGGCCCGGCCATCTCAATTTTCGGCATTTGAAAGTTTACAGACGACTTGTCTTTATATCTCACTGACTCAGCACAGAAAACAAGATAGAATTTTTTTTTAAATTACATGACAAGTAGTTTATGTGCTCTATCTACTACTGGAGAAACTGACAATGAGGAATCAGGACTGAAAAACAGAACAGCAATTCCAATATTTATTTCGCATTATTGGTTGATTCTTGCTGATGAACGAAACTAGGGTAGATATGCTCCCAACCTGGTCCTTGGCCCTTGGATGGCTGCGAACAAGGGCCCAGGCCTTATTCGTCTTCGGCTTGAAGAACCTCATGTGCCTTAGCATATTGAAGTGACCTACCCAAGCGATATGTGTGCGTATATCTACATATAACCTACATATAACCTACATATATATAGCTCATTACACATTGTATAGTTTCCTAAGTTCCCTTCGTATACTGGAGTACTTCATGTATTATGTATGTACGTACAACACATAACTACACGCCCCCTCCCCCTCTCCATCTGCCTTCCTCCTTCCGTGACTAACAGTGCTTCTTGCGTATTATTCTAAGCTTTTAGTTTCCGCTCCACACCGTCCGCACACTTGGTGAGCTAGCTTTTAGCCATATCATGTAAAAACAATCGTTCTCTATAAGTGTGAATATCTTTCTTTGATCGGAGTCCCAATCTGGAACAACTACTGCCGTATTGCTTGTCATATTAGACCTGCGCATAACCCTAGCTTTCCCGATGTGAGGGTTTAACCCTCTATTCAAGCCCTACTTCTAAAGACTATCTATAGTAGTCATTCGTCTTATAAGCAAGCTCCACATTAGGCTAGGATATCACCACGAAGAATTCTCATCTACGTCATACAGTTCACCACTACGCAACAAAACCGCGCCTCTTGTACGTAATTTCGTCTATTCACTCTTTGGACTGGCTGGTATCTTCTATGGCTAGCTAGTTTGAGGAATGAACGCCTCTGAAGCGAGCCATCAAAAACTGCCCTATATAAGGCTGCTTGAACTGTTACCACCCCACAATTCACGGGTCTTGGCCCGGAGGCAGTGATGCCCAGTATCAGCCCCTCACTGCGGGCGCTGAGAAATATTAGGCTAGCCCAATCACTGGATGTAACTTGTAACTCACTAATTGTTTATCGAGCCCTGATTTTATGAGATTGGTAACGATCGTTCCTTTGATCCATTATGTCTCGTGTTGATATATACCTAAAACAATTCCATCATTCCCCCATCTCGCATGCTATACACAGTCTAGTTATTTCGCTAGTGGTAGTGTCTCGATAGAGGTGGTTTTAACACTCTGAAAAAGCCTTATGCCAAGTCTCTTTCGATATACCATCACGTACACACCCAATATTCAGCCTAACACGATAACAGTCCATGTACGTCATACAGCCAACAGTCTCCGGTAGAGGCTATCTCTTAAGGCTGATACATGTCAGCTAGATACAAGAGCAAATTAGAGCCCGACGTACGCACACCCCCTCCTCGATGCTAAGTTAAATTCATCTATGGATTTACAGTGGCTGTTGGTACACCGCAGCTGACAACGCATCACCTGACCTGCTTCGACTCCGATGCCTCAAGCAAAGCTTTGGCTGCATCTATTTCCGCAGAATTGTAACCCTTCCACGCAGACTCACCTGCCTTGAACCGACGCACAATCTCTGCGAGCTTAGCTGTAGCTACCTCGTTAAGTGAGATGATGGTCTTTGGGTCTGCGATTTCCAAGGATTCTTCTTTCTTAGCAGCCTTCCGATCTATTGGATTCTTGATTATGTAGCTTGTGGCCTGTATGATGCATTAGTAACAGAGCTTGGAACTATGTATGCAAAGTATTTTAGTCTTAATATTTCAACTCACAGTCAGAAGACCAAAGTAACCGCGGAGATAGTTGTCACATAGTTCAATGCTACGGCAAAAGCGCTTGACTGATTCAGCAAGATATCTGGAAGCAAGCGTTGTCTCAATGCCTTTGGCTGTCGCGCCCATGTACTGAACTTCTCCGAGACGGGCGTACATCTGCAATACAACGATTAGTAGAGAACATTTGATGTAACCTGTGATTCGGAAGCGGAGTAGTGTACATTCCAGGCATTGGGTGCTAGTATAAGAACCTCTTCTAGGGCATAGATTGCTTGAGGGTAAAGCCCTTGTGAAAGGTAAAGATCTGAAAGCTCAGCCCATGCTTCAGCGTCCGTAGGCATGATCTTAAGAAGCTCGGTGAGGTATGCGATAGCATCAGGAACACGGCCTATTGAACGGGCCAGAGCAATTCTTCTCTTGGCAACAGGCTAAAGTGGCATTACGTTAGCGCGAGGTGGTTGCGATGCTTTTGGCGCCGTGATACGTACTATGTTGAGGCTTACGCCTTCTGTTGATGTGAGTATCTCAAGATATTCATCCAAGATTTTTTCAAGCTGTACGATCGTAGTAGCCTCTGATTCCTTAACCAAACCTTTCATAGCCATGATTCTCTCGTTCTCGCCACCGAAGCGCTCAATGAGACGCTCCATGATTTTGTGTGCCGATTTGTCGTCTCCCGTGCGCAGACAAGCTATCAATATATTTTCATATGCAATCCAAGTCTCCGGCGTCTCTGTTGTCCCAAGAATAGCAGCTAGTGGTGATGATGAGTAGGCTTTGGGGTTGCTAAGTAGAAACTTAGGCGCCTGTTGAGCCAGCTTCAGTGTCTCTTCGTGAGACAGAAGGGCGTTTGGCCACACCAATGAAGGAGCCATCGGTGTTTATGTGTATGTAAGTGACGAAAAGGAAATCAGAGATATAGTCTACTTCTTCGGTAGCTCTGCTATATAAGAGTAAGTAATCTAGAGAAAAAACGAAAGCTTGGATAAGTTTGTGATGTTACGTCCAGCTAATATGTTGTTTTGCACTTGGTCTTGCTTGGAGCTTGCCGAACAGGACAGCTTCAGCTTCCTAACTAGCTTGCTTCTGATAGGTCGAATGCTGGGCTGTCGTTATCCAAGGTTGAAAGGCTGCTATTTGCCGATAATTAGCCGGCAATCTTTCTGCCCCACCATTTCCCCCACTTTTAACAAACCGCATCTGCAAAGTCTTTAAAAGCCGGCACACATGGAATTTTTCCTTCACTTTTACCATTTTTTTCTTCATTCTCGATCTTTCCTTTCTTACTTCTTGATAGTTCTTGATTTTCTTCTTCTCTTGATTGAGAAGAATCAAGCCATGAGCGCTGGAAGATCGACTGTCTTCTTGCTTCCAAGATGAGCACTTCGGCGCCTATTGAGGAAACTATGATTCTCGCCAACACTACTGGTCTCGAGGCCAGAGCTACGGCTCTAAGCCTCGATAACTCTCTATCTACTGCTTCACTTCGCGTTATTGGGGAGTCCAAGTCATCTGTCACTGAGACTTCTGTTGCTGAGGCCTCATCTGAAACGATAGCCCCAACGACAGTCAAGGGCGAGACTCAAGTCCCCCCTCATCGATCGCATGATCCCAACAACAACCTCAAACGCAGCGACCCATTCCAATTCGGCAGTCGCTATCTAAATGAAGGAGATGATGTCTTTGAGTTCAATGCCTGGGACCATGTTGAGACTGACGATACCTACAAAGAGTACGCTAAAGGACAAATTGAAAAGCAACGTCAGTCTCCGGTCTCAGACTTCGATAAGCGTAAGTTTTCATTCCCTATCTTACTCGCTCACGGCCCCCTTTGCCACTTTGATGTAGTGATGATTTCACAAATATAGCATAGTTCATCTGATTCAAAATGATGACAACTGCACCTTTTAGTCTTTCGCTCCCATCTGACTCTTCATCAACCCCTATTCCCTCTCTTCACTAAAACATCGCTTGATGAAAACCCTCTTGCTGACAACCTGCTCAGGACGATTCAACAATGATCCTGCAAAGTGGTGGAATCTGTTTTACAAGAACAACACAGCCAACTTCTTCAAGGACCGCAAGTGGCTACGCCAGGAATTCCCCATTCTGTCTGAAGTGATTCAAGAAAATTCCGGCCCCAAGGTCGTGCTCGAGATCGGTGCTGGTGCTGGAAACACTGCCTTCCCGCTTCTCGCCGCCAACGAGAATAAGTCTCTGCGTATTCACGCCTGCGACTTCTCCAAGAAGGCAGTCGAAGTCATGCGCTCCCAGCCCACATATGATACCGCCTTCATGCAGGCCGATGTGTGGGATGCCACGGGTGATGTGTTCCCACCAAACCTAGAAGAGAACAGCGTCGATGTTGCTGTGCTCATCTTCATCTTCTCGGCTCTGTCACCCGCACATTGGGCCAAAGCTGTCGACAATGTTAGTCGTTTAGTAAAGCCCGGTGGTCACGTGTGCTTCCGTGATTATGGACGTGGAGATTTGGCTCAGGTTCGTTTCCGCAAGGGACGCTACATGGAAGAAAACTTTTATGTGCGCGGTGATGGCACTCGTGTTTATTTCTTCGCGACACAAGAGCTTGAAAAGATTTGGGGCGAGACTTTCAATATCGAAAACTTAGCTGTGGACAACCGGTTGATTGTTAACCGTGCTAGTAAGCAGAAGATGTACCGATCCTGGATTCAGGGCCGGTTCACAAAAAAATAAATAAATTGTCAATCACATATCAGTATGTTTCATGTACATGTAATGTAGTGACCATTCGTATGTATATGCATGTACCATGATCGTCTATAGCTTTTATAGAATCCCGACTAAAAATTGCCATTTCAAGTAGAGTCCTCAGCCTTCTCATCATCGCTATGTCCCGAAAACATAACACATCTTTCTATGGTTGTTGATCGGCTTTCATCGACCAGCAGCAACTTTCTTAGGTCGTCCAATTCTGGGTCTGAGATGCCTGCCTTTTTCAAGAAGTTATGTACGCCTCCATGCTGTTCCAGGAAGTATCTTGCCATAGCATCAACCATATCTTTGGCTGTGCGTGCGAATTCATCTGTGAAGCCATGCTGCGTTAGTCTCGCCAGCTTTTCAGCGCGATCAGGCGTGATTTCTTGATCTGATAACCGATAGTCACTGTCAATAGCGGTCACAGGGCAATCAACAGCCAAGAGTAATATGATGATTACTAGGCCAGTACGGTCTTTGCCTTGGGCGCAATGGATGAGAATTGGCGTAGCATTCGTAGCCAACAACGAACGTACAGACTATATAGAGATGAGCTGTCAGATATCAAAATCAACTCAACCTAAGTTAGATGGGTAGGTTACATACTGCAGCAATCTGAGGTCTACTATAATTGAGACCGTGGATCGTAAGGCGAGTCAAGCCCCAGGGAACCAAAATCTTGCGGGCAATAAACTCTTTAGCTTGCATGAAGCCACCCACTAATCCTGTCCATATCAATAGTCTAAACGATATCGCAAGAATAAGGGTTAGACACGCGTATATAGGGTTGTCACGTTCTTGAAAAATGTTCAAATTATTAGCCCATTCCAAGGGATGGTAACTCACAAAATTTCGACTACTGAAAGCTGAAGTAGAATTTGTACCTGATGCCATCGTGACGGCATGTGTATGTTGACATATCGAACGCCTGGGATCTTAGATGGTAGGCAATCTGTTCTTGGTACAATCTCAGATCTAGCGCCAGGAAAAGAAGATTAGATTGAGTGTATGGAGGAACAACTAAGAGTACATGGAAAGTTACCGAGAACGTAAGTCTAGAATAGTGTTTATGTTGAGAACTTCAGTTATAAAGACTCGATCTTTAGCAGTAGCATCATCTGTAAGGTTGAAGGGTCAGCTTTTACCATGTAAGATCTACATGGGATCACTAAAAGGGAATGTTCACGATAGTTTACATACCTAGTCTGGCAGATCGATACAAGACTCCCTCACGAAGAAAACTATAGTAAATATTATTAGGGTTAGCTTGGCTAAACGACTTAGGAAGATCTTGCGTGAAGCTTTTCAAGGAGATGCCAATGGCCAGAACAGGCCTAATCATAAAAGAGAAAGGAATGACCGGAAACAAATGAAAAGATGAAAACTAAAAGAGTCAAAGGAGGGCGAAGGCCTGTCCATCCATGGTCAGAATGGGAAGCGAGAGGGTCATACGGTTTTCCGAGGACGCTGTTTACGGAGTGAGCCACGTCACGAAAGTTCAAGATCGACTCGGGCGTCGGAGTATCTTGCAGCGTGACAGCCGATGAAGCAAACGAGGCAGCCATGGTTGCTTTGATAAGGCTGAGTTGAAGCGTTAGATGAGTCAAGTTTCGCACTAGATTGAGTCATGAAGAAGAAAAGAGGCCGTGACTTTCACAGCAGCCTAAGAATGTAAACACTTGAACTTGCCGCAAACAATAATCTAACAAGTGTCCAAGTTGTAGATGCTTTGCAGATTATATAGCATTGGCCTGGTCAACTGAGAGATACATGCTCCGACAAGGTGTTCAGAATTGAAGATAAACAAGGGAAATGATAAAAAGAAAAAATTGTATCACAAAGAAGACTAAGGCAGCCGATTACAACAAGCATCAGCACTCTTTCGAGATACAGATAATTGCAGGAAGAAGATGATGATTACGAAAGATATATAAAAAATGGCATTGACTTGATTCTCATGATTTACATTTTTGGTAAAGATCAGGAGCTCGCACGAGCCAAGCCAGCTGTTACTGCGAAACAGAGAAACGACGCATCACGCTAACTTTGCTAGGCGCTGAAACCTGAGAAGTTGAGAAGGGGCAAAGCCGACTATGTAAACGGTATTTGATCAACGTTTTGTAGTACTTAGGAAACAATGGGAATTCACAGATCTTCGTCCGGAGATCGTGGGCCATTTCATTATGGACAGGAACCTGAGGCTATCGTAAATCATATAACCCTAACAAATACATACCCTAACATGGTGTATGCCAAGTCGTTCATATGATGTTGACAAGTTCTTTCATGGCATTTTTCGCCCCACCACGGATAATTACATTTGATCTGAAGCTAGATGGCCTAGAATATAAATGACAGCATCTAAATCACTAGCTTTAGGCAAACTCCGCTTGCGGTGTCCGGTTCTGTTTGGCAGCGGGAATAGCCAGCTTACTAAGTGGCTTCCAAGCATACAAGTAGCCAATGACAAAAGACATCACACTAAAAATGACGTCAGTTATGGCCAAGCCAGAGGCAGAGCCTAATCAAAAAACGATCTGTATAAGTCGGAGAACTATGTTTAGAAGAAGGAAAGATGCCGTTCTTGTACTAGCTCCGATGACGCTTTACTCTTACGTCGATTTACCGAAACAAACTTGTTTCTGGGGAAGCTTGAACACTTAGAGAGGCGGACCTTGCCTGTAAGGTTTTGCCTCCCGGTATGAGCTCTTGAGGCGCTAAGTACATGGAAGGATAGTAGAGTGACCGAGTTTCGGAGGCTCGTTGTACCGTCTCCATATAACTTTACATGTATCGATATTGGGGACAAGATGTACCTCGTTCAGAGTCCGGCGCCTTACTAGATTACTTAGTGACAAGCCCTGCCTTGCAGGGACGAATTCCAAACTTATTCTTCTCTTCCCAACATTTTTACTTTCACATCGTATGTTCGTTAAACGATTGTGAACCTTGTTTTGCTGCTGCCCAAGCTACCCTAAGCTACATCGCACGATAAATACAATACAACCTCGCTTTACTTTGACAAGGGATCTATGGTTACACGTAAGTTTACTACGTTATTTATAAGCAGGTGCCTAGGATGCGGGGACTAGCAGTTACTGACATTTTGCCGTGAAGCTCAAGTAAAGAAGGCTCCGGCCTTCACCGGTGCCGGCGTCACGTCTGACCACTGTGCTGCCGCCGCCCAACACGGCTGGACAAACTCCAAGTCGCCAGAGGCCTACCGTTCAGCCTCGGACTTTTCCATGACGGCTGCTACGCTGGTTCTAAGCCGGGCTGCCATCCTGCGTTCTTCTGTGCTCGTCAACGACGGAGGTAACGGAAGCAGTGCCGCGGCCGCCAAGTCCGTCACGTTCGGTACTAGCAGCGACACTGCGTCCCCTTCCCGCCTGACCTCGGCCCAGCGTCAGAGCATCATCAGCACTGCCGGCAACGCCTTTGACACCAAGAATAAGGATTCTTGGTCTCTGTCTGCAGCCCGCGGAGCACTGGAGAAGTCTTTCATCAAGCCGCGCTCGGAGCAGCCTAAAAATCTGCAGAAGCAGAAGCGTCACGCGGCTTCTGAGAACGCCCTTAGCGCCGCCACAGTTGCCCACGCTCCGTACTCGAGTAGTGCCCTGCGCAGCAGCTCGTCGTCGGGCCGGACATCGTCAGGCTTCTCATCACTGCCACGCAGCATGTATTCGGCTTCAGCCCTCAGTGGCAGCGGCACTGACGATGACAAGCTACACCATGATCAACTGCATGCCTCGGCTGTTGCTATGGCCCAGCAGATGTTTACTGAGCAGCAGAAATACGGTAGTGGCAGCGGTACCTACAAAACTCCGCAGGAATCTCTGCACGACAAGGCCTGGAAGCTCGCACAAGAACGTATCGCGCAGATGGACGACGGCTCGACAGCTGTCCGTGATAGCCAGCAGTACTACATTGCCAAAGACCGTGCGGGCGGCCGCAAGTTTTCACGCCTGGGCCAGCACAATGATGATGCTGACGCGGAGAGCGAAGCTGACGAGGCAAACGGCGACGAAGATGGCCATACCCGGTCTATCTTTGCCAAAAAGCTCTCCGACTCGCAGCTGCGCCAGCGCCAGAGCGAGCGTTATTTACTGATGGCCGCCGCACGTCACAATGTACAGAACACACTGGCCGACATCGATGAAGAGGCTATGGGTTCTACGGGCCGGCTGCGGCCGCGCCATGTGACGGCTTGGGAGGCCAAAAGGCAGCAAAAGAATGCTGCAGCCAAGCCTCGCCGGCCCATCGACTTAGACAGCAACGATCCTCTGCCTTCAGATGCTCAGTACCATGTTGGCGGTGGCGTTTTGGTGGCTAAGGACGATGTTACGGCTCTGGCTAATCGCAACCTCGGGCCTTTATTTAGAGATAATCGCGAGAGTGCTCGTATAGAGCGTGAGCGCAAAGATAAGCTACGTGCTGAGGAGGAGGGGCGCAAAAAGGAGACTAACGCCGGCAAGGCGCGCAAGGGCAAGCTCAGCGAGATCGGTAGCATTTTCAGCATTCAAAAGAAGAGCGGGGAGAAGCAGGCTAAGAAGCAAGAGAAAGATAAGCTCAAGGAGCAGAAGCAGAACGAAAAGACCGAGAAGAAGGCTGCCGATGAGACCATCAAGATGGCCGTTGCTGGTGCTGCCACTGGCGCCCTGGCTACAAATGCGACCAACAAGATCGTCGAAGGTCTTCCAGACAAAATCCGCGCGCAAGATGCAGCTGAAGTCGCCGATGCTTCCGAACAGGCCGATGCCGCCCAGGAGGCTGAGGACAGAGCCATTGCAAGCCGGGCGGGTGCTGTCGAAGCCATCTTGCCGCCTACGCTACATCAGGAGGCAGACGAGGATTTGTCAATGTCGTCAACCGTGTCGCCCGAGGAACTCAATGCTTTCCCAGCCATCCCCGCAGCTGGCTTATCGTCTATCAGCGAGATCTCCATGTCAGACCACTCAGCAGTCAAACCTAGTTTTGCAGAGAACGTGACCGTGCCGCCCGGTGCTGCAATTGCCAGCTTCGGATACGGTCACTCGGTGCCCACCGGCTTGTCGGCTGGCCATGAAGGCTTAGCTGTTGACAATGAGAATCCGCGCCAGTCTGTGATTGATTCGTCTACCGATAACCCCATCCATCCGCTCAAATCTAACCCTGCCATCATTGGAACGAGTGCATCAGATCAACCTGAGCAGTCTTCCGCCGAGGCTGGCCTATCAAGGGCTCCCTTGGCTGCCGTCGGCGCTGTTGGCGGCGGCCTAGCCAACTCGGCTCTTCACCGTGGTCGTGTCGCCTCTGGAACTACACACAAGCTTCACCATGAGGACACGCCGGTCCACGAGGATGGCTTTCAGAGTTCTCCCTACAGCGCCTTGGTAGTACGCGATGAGCACCGCGGGGCTTCGCTGGAACGCGAGCGCCAGACTCTGATTAACGCCGAGTCGCAATCGTACCTGACCGAGCGCCGCCGCCAGGCTTTCCGTGACGGTGTGGAGATTCCTCCCGAAAGTGATGCATCGCCAGCTGACCGTGTACGTAGCTGGTTCCGCTCGCATGTGCGCTCGCGCAGAGATATTACCCAGGCCGGCACTTTAGATAACAGCGATATGCTAACCTCAACAAGCGATCCTGTTGAGCATGGCTTTTCCAAGGATGTCAACAACGCTTCTGCTTTTACAACCGCTCCTGTTACTACTGCCACCGGAGCTTCTTCGGGCGCTTCAGCTAGTCATGGAGACACAATCTCTAAGGCGGCTTCGGATAACAATAATGCTAGCAAGAAGAAACGCTCGAGCTTCTTAAGCAAGCTGACCGGAACTGAGAAGAACAATATTGACGAAAAGCATGAGTTCGAGCATAAGGCCGGTGACGGCCAGGCCATCCTGAGCCATCTCAAGGCTAATCAACAATCCACTGGCGATGTTGGGACTGAAGGCGAAGCTGATGATAGGCCGAGTCGCTTTAAGGAGATCATTCCTTGAATAGGCTATTCGGATTCTGATTATTGTGTGTCAACGTTTCAAAGTCAGACCTCGTGACGCTGTTCTGTAATATTGGCTAACAAGCGGAACATGATCGTCGCCAGATTTTCAAAGTCAGGAGAGAGGCTATTCTTGCGTTACCTTCTTCCTATGAATTATCTTAATACTATGCTGTTCAAACCTAAATTGTTGCATGTCTGCCTTGATCTTATACTATGTTTACTAGAAACTTACCACTATGCCCTCTTGAGAGCAAATGAAATATATTTAATCACGGGGGGTCCTAAACTTGTGTGTAGGTGTGTAGTGTTTACTTCATTATACATCATGAACAGTCTCGCTATGAACCTGTATGGTGTTGTGTATCTCTTCGTCCTCTCATTAGTCGTATCCTGACCCTCCTTCTACCTGTAGGCCTCTTAATCCTTCTTCAGAGGTAGTATCGACTCACGGATGCCATCTTTAGTGATAATCATCATCTGCAGGCCGTCACCGACCTCGATATGTCTCTCAACAGCACCATCAAAAGCATCCTTGACCAGGCGCTCAACTTCGTCAAGCGGTAGAGGCTTGCGCTCACGCTCCTGCAGCGCATGACCTATACCACTACCTGGCACGTACTGGTTCTTGAAGTTGACTTGATTGTCCAAGAAAGGCATGATCAGCGAGCCTGCCGCGCCGCCAGCACGGCACTGCTCACGCTCGTATGAGCCGACGGGATCGTACGAATAGACAGCACCCACACCATCCTCGTCTAGACCAGCGAGAATAGCGTGAGTGTAGTAGGGGAAAAAGCGTTTCTGGTACAGAATGGTTGACAGACGCTTCGCACAGGCATTGACTGTCATGGGCTTGCCGTGGCGGTAACGGTACATCTTGCACACCATGTCGAGGCGGTCACACAGTGCAGCGCCGTCGGCAGCGTATCCAACTACGGTTAGCACCATGGTGGCATCGTCCTGGGAGACAGTAGTACCACCCACACGGAACACCTTGGGGTGCGTCCGCGAGTTAATGTTGTAGCCAGCGGTGTGTCGAGTATCGCCAGCTACGATGGCAAAGTCTGCGCCAGCAATGGCTAGGGTGGTGCCGCCGTTGTCAGTGTAGCTAGATAAAAAAAGACTGTTAGAACAAGAGATTCAAAGAAAGTGAAAGCGGTGCAGACGCTTACGGATAGAAGCCATGGCGCTGGCGGAGGCCATCGCCGGCCTTCTGCGGGACATCAGAGAACGAGTAATTGGGCCCGTTCAGGACCGGATTCTGGCTAAACATGGCCGACATGATAGTAGATAAACTGCGAGTTCGATGGGAGAACAATGGAGTAACAGATCAATTGATGCAGGGTCGAAGAACTGAGAAACTCATATATCTAGGATTGGCTGGTAATGAATGGAAATAGTTGTCGAAGAAAGTGAAGCTTTCGAGCGACAAACAAGCTCAACTAGCGTCTGGAGTAGCCAAGGCAAGCTCTCTAGTTACCGATTGCGTTGGCGGCTGGCAGCCTTGCTTAGTCGCTGATGTTTGACTGCTAACTTTGCTGTACCAGTCAGTTGACAGCCAGCTGTCCCCAGTAGCCATGTGTAAGTGGTGGGGTTGTCCCTTTCACAAAGTGCAGGAGCAAGCTTACTTGGCCCAAAAGGGGAACCAGTACAAATTACCTAGCAGGGAAGGAGCCGACCTATTGTCGTCACTTTGGGCGTTCCTTCCTTTTTCTTCGCATCGCGGCGCACAACAGTTTACAAGTATTTGTGAGCGATCATCAATCGCAGCTTTTGTTTTTTTTCTAGACTGTCTCTGATTCTTTGCTTTCTTTTTGTTTCTTTTCCATCTAAGTTCCTTACTTTGCTACCTTTGACAATACAAACAAACCTCATCTTCAGCGCTAACCATCCCTCATTAGCCATGGCCCGCAATATCCGCCAGCGCGCTCTTGACAAAATTGCGGCTCTGGCTGCGGCCAGCTCGTACTCTTCCTATGAGCGTTCTGATCTTGATCGTCTTTGTGGCGCTTGCTCGACTGCTACTCGTTATAAGGAGACGCCCAATGGACACGGACATAACGCTCATAGCATCAGCGCCGCTCCTGTCGTGACCAAAGCTCCAATGGTACGTATATAGGCATACACACTGACATGTGTGCCGTGGCACGCTATAAAGCTTCCCGGCTAACTAACCATTGGCATCTAGACTATCCGCGAATTTGAAGTCCTCGTCTCCTTATGCAAGGCTACTCCAAGTATCCGTTCAGCTCAAAACGCCCAGCGTCTCGCCCACCAACTAACCCCCTACATCCAGGAGGCTCACTTACAACTCTATGCACCGTCTCCCTATTTCCGCAAAGTCGAGCCTTCGCCCACCGAAGCTATGGCCTTCAACGTCTCGTCTGCCCTCTTACACCTCGGAAAGGCCTTCCCCGAGCTTCACGAAAAGATCAACGAGAGCCTTTGGGTCTATCTAGGATCGTGCGCTACTGCTACCGAGAAGATTGAGCCTCCCCAAGACGATGACGAACCGAACCTAGACGACGCAATGCGTACTGCTACTATTGCTGTGTCCCTGCTCGGCTTTCTCGAGGCTGCTTCGTCTCAAGCAGACTTTTGGCGCGCCAGCAGTCGCCTCGATTTGGTGCAGCAGGTTCGTAAACTGCTTTCAGAGCGCTTCCTAGTGGCTATGGAGACTGCCTTCTCCACCTTGCGCAATGCTCCTACTGGAGATCGTGCTGTCAAGGAATGGAAGCGCTACCTGAAGCACTACACGCTAGCTGGACGTCCTTTAAGTTCTATGTTGGTCCAGCGTAGCTTCACATGGCTTCTAGTCTCTGCCACTTCTCTGCTCATTGTTGATGCTGACGACCTTCGTGGTTCGCATATCCTTGATATTCTAATGGATGGTACTGAGCTTACTGAGGCTGTTGCTATTAAGACTAACAATGCCAACACAGACATAATTGCTATCTATACGCAGATGGCTACTGCCTCAATGAGCTACTTTGAGGCTGGCGCTGACTTTGTCGTCCAACTTGGGTCGTCACTGCAGCAGAAGCTAGCATTTTCCGTCAAATCTGCTGCTCTTATTGCCTACGTTAACTGTACTGTTCTTAACGATGATGCAGCTGACCCCAACACTCTGATGGTCTGGCTTGAGGAGATACTTGCTGATCCCATCCAGATGGCCGATAGTATTCTCGCAGCCACGGTCCTTCGATCATTGGCTGTTATCTGCCGCCTGTCATCGGACTACGCTCCTAGCGTGAGCCGTCTGTTACCTCGGTTCATTGTGCAGAACACCGCCTGTCAGGAGGTCATTGCCTTGGCCTCTCACAGTCTTGCCTTTGTGCTGCAAATCATGTCTAAAGATGCTGTCATCACGACACTCTATACGCTTGGCAATATTCTAAGTCCAGTTACCGAGCGGCCTCGTACCAACGGCAGCAATTCCGGCGGTGCAGACAACCTTCTAGAGCCCCATATCAGCGGGCTATATGGTGGTCCTGGTACGACTGTCGGAGTCGATGGCAGTGCTATCTCTCTACAGGTCAACAACGGAGAGGAAGCTAGCATCGTTTATACCAATGTTGTGCAGGCTATCTGTGGCATTGCTCAGGATTGCAACGATGAGAAGATCACAGCTTTGGCTCAGTCGATGCTTCTGCAAAAGTTCGGCAAAGTCAATAGTCAGGTCGATGTGCAACTAATCGCTGCTGCTGGGGCTCTCGCTTTGAAAAGCGGTGCTCTAGAATTCCGCTCTCTACTCAAAATGTACACTCGGCTTTGTCATCAGGGTGTGTCTGAAAACAACGAACAGCTTTTGCACGCTGTCATGAAGGCTCGAACTTATCTTTCTGCTAATTTGGACCACGAGTCGCCTCTCTACAGCATCTACTGGATACACTTACTCGATAGTGTCATTGCCCTGGGTGATGTAAGTCGCCAGGATCAAACCAAGGAAGCTGATTTGCAGATGACGGCTCGTGAGATTGCGCAGCTACTCAAACCGCTCGCCGTCTTCATGTCAACAGGAAACCCGGCGCTAGCTACCACTGAAGACGACGAGACATTTGGACTGTTACGCAATGCTTGGTTCAACATTGCTGTGCATGGCTTCCTTCCTTTGAACGAGCGTGGCCGGGCACATCTTCCAGAGCTACGTACCATGGCTCTACACTCGCCTCCGCTGGTTGCTGAACAGCCTGGTGAAAAGATCGAAAGTGATATCGAGTTGAACACTGTCCTGCGTCGCGCCATGAGTCCTGAGCGTGAGGCTTTACAGAAAAAATCTCTTGCCGAGCTGCTTCCCGGTCGTGCTTCGGATATCCGTGGACTAACCTACGGCAAGATCATCTTCCTACAAGCTGTCTATCTAGTCGAGAGCCTACGTGCCGATGCTGGTGATTGTACCAAAGCCCTGTCCTACTTTGTCGAGCCCAGCATGCGCAAGGGGGATTTAGCTGCGCCAATGGATGCTATTGCTGCTGCTGTAGTCGATAAGTATCTACAAAAGACTCTCCATGGTGCCAGCCCTGGCGTTTCATCGGTCAGTACCGTGCCTACCGGAGCTGCCTTTTCAGCTTTCTCTGCGCAATATGTTGCTACCCAGTTGGCTAGCATATTCTGTTCGTGCTGCCACCGCGTCGAGCGTGTTCAACAAGCAGCGTTTGCTTGTGCTGACCGTATCCTTCGGGATGTGCCGTCGGCGCTGTGCTACCGTTCATCACTATTTGCACTGCTCGAGCTACTTTCCTTAATGTGGACAGCTTGTCTCGAGGCCGAAACGGATGTTTATAATCCCCGGTCTGTATTCAAGTCGTCTCTAGGAAAGGTGACCATCGAATTGTCGCAAAACTACCCCCACCGCCGGTCTACTATGAGCCAGCTTTACCGCAAGGCTGAGCAGTGGGTAACTCTGGCCATATCTCTAGCTCCGGCCGACATCAAGGGACTGCTCCAGACATATTTATCTGAGTACGACGAAGCTGATTCCTCTTATGGTCACATCTCGTGTGGTCGTTCTTTTGCTTTAAAGATGGGCTCTCTGCTACCTTCCACAGACCAACGCCTGCAAGCCATGGATCGCATCGGCGATATCTCCGTTAACACCGCGTCTGACTTCATAGCTCAATACACTACACGCCAAGAGTACCGCTTCGGTGAGACTTTACCAGCGCGCGGTACCGAACTTCTCAGCTACATGAAGGTACGCAGCAAGCACGAGTCGTTCATGCCTGGTACTGAGTCGAACGGAACGGCACAAAACGAGAGCGCCTCGGCAGCTACGGCTCTGCAGCACATCGAGGCACGCATCTTGAGCCGCAAGCCCACGCCCATCTCCGAAGTGCGTGAGATCCTGCGCCGTGCCGCTGCTTTGCTATGTCGTAGTCCGCATGATGAGACCGCCGCCGCGCATCATCTAGTCTCGATTCCGTTTGCCATGTTCACTCGACGTTCTCTACAGCTCGGTGTTTCTCTGTGGCTCGGCGTGTTAAATGAGAATCCCCGCCTAGAGCCGCGCCTACTTAACGAAATTGCCCATCACTGGGAAGCTACCGTACAAAAGAAACAAGGCATGTTCAGTCCATCTCTAGCCCACCACGATCCCTTCTTCCTGCGCGAAGAATTCGGCCCCACAGATCTCGCCGCACTAGATAAACGCAAGAAGGCGGTACACAATTTGCTGTCTCCCCATACGAGCCTGTTGCAGTTCTTCACCTCGCATTTCAATGCGACACGCTTGAGTTCCCCTGATACGCAACGCATTTTCCTACGTCTATTAGATGTTACTCTTGATGCACTACGCTATCATGCCACTGCCCATCCTCTTGCACGTGATCTACGCTTCCAGATCGTACTCTTTGGTCTTCGTGTGCTGCGTCTGAGCTCACCCACCATCGGCACCATGGCACAATGGCGTCTCAAGGACAAGATCTTGTCAGCAGCTTTGGGCTGGTTTCGGTATGCGCCTCGCTGGTCTTTCGGTAGCAACCTGTCACAGATGAAGACCGAGATCTACTTATTGGGCGATGTCATGGCCGCCCTCAAAGCTGTCAGTGGTGCTGGCGTCACCCCTGGTGTTGGAAGCGTTCGCTCGCTGCAGGCCAAGGAGCAATTGCTAAATTTACTGTTGGAGAACGAACAGCAACGTCTTGCAGTATGGGTTCATCCCCTTCCGGATAGTGCTCGGGCTGCTGTCGTTAGCTCGGTCCGCGCAAAGAGCACTATCGAGGTAAGTCAATATACTGATATCTATATATTGTATATAGTACGTAAGCCCACTAACACAACTATCTACAGGCTGAGCTTATGCCTCTTGTCCGCACGGCCTGGGCTCAGGATCCCTCAATTGCCATTGAGCTGGTTTCGCGCTTCAACTTGCCACGCATCACCAATGAAGTCCGCTGGTTGCTTCTCAACGTGCCGTCCATGGCCATCCACGAGCCTGAGGCACTCTCTGTGCTTTTCGGTGGCAAGTTGCACGATGATGTTACGTTCCTACTACTAAAGCACTTGCTCTTCTGGTCACCTGTCAATCCACTCACAGCTGTCACGTTGTTCCTGCCTGAGTACAAGAACAACGCTTTCGTCATGCAATATGCCATGCGTGCGCTTGAGAGCCATCCGATTGACATCACTTTCTTCTATGTTCCTCAGATCGTACAGACTCTTCGCTACGATAACCTCGGCTATGTTGAGCGCTACATTCTAGAGACGGCACAGTTCAGTCAGCTGTTTGCCCATCAAATCATCTGGAACATGAAGGCAAACGCTTACAAGGACGACGATGGGCAGGTGCCCGATGAGGTACTCAAGCCTACACTGGATAGCATCATGGGCAAGATGGTATCTTCATTCTCGCCTGAGGACCGCACGTTCTACGAACGTGAGTTTGCCTTCTTTGACGAAGTCACAGGTGTCTCAGGTAAACTGAAGCCTTACATTAAAAGCAGCCGTGAGGTCAAGAAGCAGAAGATTGAGGAGGAGCTGCGCCAGATAAAGGTCGAGGTCGGTGTTTATCTCCCTAGTAACCCGGATGGTGTCGTCATCGGTATCGACCGCAAGAGCGGCAAGCCGCTACAGAGTCACGCCAAGGCGCCTTACATGGCGACTTTCCGCGTGCAAAAACGCAACATTGACGATTCGAATGAAGAGAAGCTACAACTACCTATGGATGACGAAGACCACAACGAGGCTGACCATCATGCTGACGCCAACATCACAGCTGTTGCTAGCACTTCAGCCCAGAACGCCACTGTCACTGCGTTAGCGCCAACGCCCGGTGACTGTCTCTCTGCAGAAAACGCCGAAGTTGCGCCCGTGGAAGCCTGGCAGTCGTGTATCTTTAAGGTCGGTGATGATTGTCGTCAAGACGTGCTAGCGCTGCAGATGATTGCAGCATTCCGGGGCATCTTCAACAACGTAGGCCTCGATGTCTTCGTGTTCCCTTACCGTGTTATCGCCACGGCACCGGGTTGCGGTGTCATTGAAGTTCTTCCCAACTCCATCTCGCGTGACATGCTCGGTCGTGAGGCGGTCAACAAGCTGTACGACTACTTTGTCAGCAAGTACGGCAACGAAGACAGTCTGCGCTTCCAGACCGCCCGCGCCAATTTCGTCAAGAGCATGGCAGCTTACAGTGTGATATCCTTCCTGCTGCAATTTAAAGACAGACATAACGGCAACATCATGGTGGACGACGCTGGTCATTTGATTCACATCGACTTTGGTTTCTGCTTTGATATTGCGCCTGGCGGCATCAAGTTCGAGCGCGCGCCGTTCAAGTTAACCACGGAGATGATGGATGTCATGGGCGGCTCGCCCAACCACCAGGCCTTCCGCTGGTTCGAGGAGCTGTGCATCAAGGCCTTTTTGGCAGCCCGTCCACACGCGCACAAGCTGGCACAGATCGTGCAACTCATGATGGACTCCGGTCTTCCCTGCTTCAAACCAGAGAGTGTAAAGCACTTTATTGACCGTTTCGTGCTAGAAAAGTCGGAGAAGGAGGCAGCAGATTTCATGCGTGACTTGATTCACAAGAGTTACGCTTCGTACTCGACGAGCATCTATGATCACTTCCAGCTGATGACCAACGGTATTCCGTACTAAAAAAGGTGACTTGTTTTTTTGACATATGGCCAGTTTTTTTTGCCTTTTTGATTTGATCTAGACTACATGCTATGTATGTACTACTTTTTATACACATATATCTTGTATCGGGCAATATTGCCGTTTGCCGTCTCTTTATATATCGTCTACTACAATAATATTGATGCCTAAATTCTAGTTCAATCTGCTTCCTGAGATGTGCGTAGGTTGATGGTATGGGAGGTAATCAACGTGAACGTAGGCACGGTCAACGATGGGCACACTCTCCAGGAAATATGTCAGCACCTCGCTAAGATCGTGACTATCCTTAAGCGGCGTCTGCGACGGAAGAACGATGTCTACCTCGACAGCAAGTTTATCGCCGGTGTGGTAAGCACGTAAGTTCTGGATTTGCTTAATAGTAGTCGCGAAGCGCATGGTCAAGTACAGTACTATATCAAACAAAAAAGTTAGCTTGGTTGGATTTTTGAGGCGGGAGAGAAAGTGGCTAGCATAAGATAAACCGGGGGAAAGGGGGTGTTACAAAGATTGCGCTCATCAGGATCCGCGCCAAAACCTGTAAGATTGCGCGCATGATGCATCGCCGTACGACTCCAGTTGAAGACGACGTAGAGAGAAAGCACCAGACCGCCTAATGCATCGAGCCACCAGATACGCATATAAAAGCCGATGATTGGGAACAATATGGAGCCAGTGTTGAACACGACATCTGTCATTGCATCTTCGGCCAGTGCCTGTACGCTCGAGTTCTTGACTAGGCGGTACCACAGCCACACGATGCCCTTGATGATAATTGTGCTGGCCATAATGGCGATAGCAGACATGCCTAATTCTAGAATCTCATGGTCCGTGGACATCAAGCGGGTGACAGACTCGAAGCCGACTTGAAAGAATGAAGTGATCATGATTATGGCGAATACCAGCACGCCAAGAGGCTCTAGCTTGCGCCGGCCAACAGGGTACTGCTCGTTATCGCCTTGCGAACGCGCTACTAGACGTGTAGTCATCCATACGATGAATGTACTCAAGAAATCAAGTATAGCGTCAACCAGCGAGGCCAGCACGGACATGGATGGAACCGTCATGACAACAACCAGCTTTCCCGCCAAGAGTACGGCGTTTGCTGCGAAATTGACCCAAATAGCCACCTCGACGATTGGGTCGTCGCTATCGACTTCGGCATCTTCAACCCACGGAATTGAAGCTATCGGCAAGTCCACGTCAGCCAATGCTTCGATATCGTTATCATCATCATAGGATGCCGGCGATGACCGGTCTTCGGGGGCACGGAAGATGTCTTTTGGTGTGCGCTTGCGCGGAGCCGAAGGTGAATTCTCAGCATGCGCCGCAGGCCCTAGAAGGCTCGTGGTTTCTGTCGGTTCAGTGGTGGTATTGGCAACTAGATTGACCGAGGCGGAGTCTGAGCCGGCCAGTGAAAGCTTTCGAATGCTATTGTAGGATGACTGTGGCGAGTGTACATGTTCAAGGATCGTATCGGGGATGTCAACTGAGTGGAACGCAGACGCATGCATTTCGGTCGAGTACTCATCTAGCATCTCATAGGGAATCGTCGAGTCGAGAAGCTTATCGATAAAGAGGTACTGTTGGACGAGGTCGTTGATGCGCTCATAGTATTTGCGCCTATTCATCAGGACACTATTAGTCCATACTGTTTTTCCTGTTCCTTAGTCATGATAGAGAACTTACACTGGTGCGCTGTACTGCATCAACTTCTCTTTCTTAGTCCAATAGCGCTCCCAGCTATAGCGCGGGTTCTGGTTGCCACCAATCATGCGCATACTGCGCATTCCGGGACCGGCGATAATCTGGCTGAGGCGACGGCCGTCAAGTGCAATGCGACGCGGATCGTCGTCTGGGTCTGGAGTGCGCATGATGATGCGGCCAGCAGCGAGCTGGGCAACAGGTGAAGACGGCCCGGCATCTTCGTCATCGGACGAGTACCGGAAAACAGTGCGTGAGCCAACGCTAGTAGCAGACCGAGTCCGCTTGATAAAAGTCATCTTGTAGTATTGCCGTTTGGTGTATTCTGCTCTGACTGTCAAGATGAATTCTATGATTTCGGGTGTAAAAAGAGAGGAAAAGAGAGGAGAATCCTGAGACAGAATTGCGCAGTCTTGAGTTGAACGCTGCAGTCTGCCTGTTTCTATCTTTGCTTGTTGTGCCAAAGGTCTCGGAGACTCTTAAAGTCCTAGAAACCGGGTCCGCTAGCAGCAAGAATGTTAAGCCGCCGGAAATAAACAAAGGATCAATACCTAGATCAGCGCAATTTTGTGCGGCTTTCAGTGGCAGATCAAGAGCTCACGTTGACTTGATACGCCAAGTGGGCATATGAAGCGTCGAAGATATCGAATATAACCAACAGATCTAGCTAAGATTCTATCTCATTCATCAATAAGATGAAAGAATAAGATTGAAAAATGAAAAGTGTATAACATGGAAAGTTACTCGGCTAGCCTTTCGTACCTAAATCATGACAACCTGCGCCCCAGCCAAGACAACGCTAGAGCTGAAAGATTAAGGCCTTTGCCTTAGCAGAAATGCAAGAATACGCGGGCCAGTGTCCCGATGGCCCATTGCAGGCATGTTCAGTGAAATCGACTGCGATTATTCAAAGCGTAAGACGCCCTTTTTTTAAGTTTCTGGAACTATGAAGATACGTAGGATGCCCATTGAACATCGTGAAATCTGATAACGTTGTGTATGTGTCTTGCTCGTATCTTCATAGTTCTAGAAACTCAATAAGATTAATGATTAAAAAAAAAAAATATGTGTCTTGCTTCAGGCTATTTTGCCCTTGTTTTTTCTTCGGCTTGTGCTTCCTAGAAATCTAGCCTTGCGTCAAAGCCTTGCACCACCTTCCGTTTTGAACACTCTGCCTGAAGCAACGATGAAGTCCAATTGCAAGCTTCGCTACAACCTTCCCTGAACAAATATACAGATAACCGGACTTTTAGTTCAAACCCTAACCCTGCAGCAGCGCAGCGCAAAATTGCCGTCTCTATCCCTAGCTAAGCCGATCTTTTGATAAAAAAAACTCATTACGCGATTAGATGTTCACTATGACGAGACTTCGCCTATAACTTCATGGTTAGTAGCGATTCCTAGCTCGATAGACGCGTTGCCTTCACTTAGAGATGAATAATCGAACCAATAACTGTGATATCTTTCATTCAAGCAAAACTAACTTCGAGATAGAACGTGTAGAAGATAGACACAATAACACAAGCGCCTAAATCAGAGGCAAACCACAAACTTTGCTACTTATAGTTGTAGTTTTTCATTAAAAAAATCATTAATTTTATCAAGTTTATTTTTTTTAATCATTAATCTTATTAAGTTTCTAGAACTATGAAGATACTCATCAAGTTTATGGAACCATGAAGATACCTTCTAGTTGAAGTTAACAATGGATAACTCAACAAGCATACTTCAATTCTGCAATATTTTCTATGTCAAACTTCATTCAATCTTACTGCAATTAGTACTATTGACATCATCAAGTAGCAGTATATTATATAAATCACAAGCAAAAACCTACCAACATCCGCTGAGATTACATCATGTTGTGATCCTAACTAACCCTTAGTTTCTCAGAATCAATCATGCACCACAAACCCTATAATGCGAATATCACAAAGTAAACAAAACAAATGTGTTGACTTGGTTACCTTATCCAGGTTAGTTTCTTAGTAATAGAAGCCCATGCGTACACTTTTTTGCCGAAAAGAGCCTCTCATATCACCGATTCAATCAGTGTGTAGAATAAACACACAAAAAATAATTTCGAGCGAAGAACAAAGAGCAAAGAAAAATACGACGTGACACCACGGACATTTCTATATATTACAAATGTTGTGTCTAATCTTGTGCATTAGCTACTTAGTATAGTCAGTAATTCCGTGTCGAAGAGTCTCCCTTGTAATAACACAACATCACTTCTCAAATACTTAATGCTATTTTCTAATTTTGGATTCTTATACTGTGAGCAAGGACTTGACCGAACTAACGCAAGTTTGATCGTATCACTCACACACTACTACACATATATCTCACCCTATCAGGATTCCATCGCCATTATCTTATGACCGAGACACACTTTGTGCCGCCTGTCGTTAGGCACTTGCTCGTGATACCATTATTCCTTTATATGCGGACATAGTCATCAGATATCTCATGTCTTGTTTGTATTTATGCTTATATTGTGGGTAATAGGCAGAATTTAAACATACCTTTGTTCACCAACTAACCAAGAGCTTGATTCTTCCAACATAGTCCTCGTTGGGTATTGAGCTGTGTGACCGGCGCACTATAGTTCATCGTCGGCCATTGCAGAAGCTTCCGTTCTAGGCAATAGCACAATGGCTCGATCGCATGATGGTTAAGGCTATACTAGTATGTACGCTAATAGACCTTAGTATTGGCAGTGTACTATATATTAGTATATCTGATGAAGCTTGATCTAGCTGTTTCTCATGAACAAGACCAACTCTAAAATTTAATGAGGGCGTACAGGCTAGGCGGAGTTCATAGTCTGTGTAACGCCGCGGAGCAGTTCCATACAAATATTCCGATATAGAAAGTATGGAGTTATATTGACAGTAGTAAACATTATATTCTATCATGTTCTAGACCTTGAAGACGCCCAAGTATCCCCATTTGTAACATAAAACTGTTTATCTTGGCGTTTAGTCTCTAGTCTGCACCCAGAGAACAAATGTTTGGATACACTGCAGGGTCTGCGCGGCCATGCCAGCGCCGAGATGGTTGCTGGATAGCAGTGTAACAGGCCTCTCTATCCTGGCACGAGTTCGCTGTTCTCTTTTGTCTTGTTTCTCGAGTAATTGTCTACAAACAATGCAAGATATAGCTTCATCGGCTAGTTATCCTTCTCCTTGTCTACTTCAAGGATAATCAACTCTGCTGATCATTTCCAGGTCTTATTTCTCGGGCAATATTACAAAACTAGCCGACAAAATGAGGATATTAAGATGTTCCTACCCCGGAGTCCCTGAGGAATTGCATATTCACCGATACATAGAAGGCCAGTCTGTAGTACATTAAGCATGTTCGCATCTACCGGACGCTATCATCGCGGGGTTCCGGTTCCTGAAACAAAGACACCACCTGTTCCTTTGAAAATTTACTAGTAGTACCATCAATAATAAAAGGGACCAAAAAGCCCGGCTTAGTGAAACTACAATGTCTTTGATCTCCTTTACTTACTATTCCCTTCCTCGCCTTTTCTCGTTGGGCGCCTGTTTCTTACGACTATGGGATATCAAGTCATTTTTCTTGAGATGATGTGATGAAGGAGGTTTCAATGTAGGAGATGGCTTGAGTCTTCCAAACCGACTCCTGCCTTCGTGGTCACAAAAACAGAAACATGTGATTTACAGTCGACATCCTATTGTGTATGTCTATCACACATAGTATGTGCCTCATTCGTAATTTTGCTGTATGTATGCATATATATCTCCTTGAGCTGACACGCGGACAGGCCGGACTTGGTGTTGGAGATGTATGCAGTCAATGTTATTAATGCAGGCCACGCCATCCACTGATGTGAACAGCATGCAGAGGATGCCGATATGCCAATGAATATGCGCATACGTATATTTCTTTGTCAGCTAGAATGGAGACAAACTATAGCGTCATATTTAGTATGCGCCAAGAGCTTTATATATATATATACTGTAACACACCGCAAAGTTCGCTTACTTTAGGCGCTTCACTATAAACGCATCCGTCATAGTAGCTCATTTTAGGCTGTACATAGTATCAAATCCGAGGTTCCAATGTTCTTCATATATCCTTTTTTTCGGCTTCTGCACATAGCCAATATGCAGCCACCAAATATGCATGTCTTTGATTCCAACATGTGCGTTCCTCTATTCCAATCTTAGTAGCCCGTATAGTTCCAACCGTAAACAGGTTTAGTACCAACTTGAAGTAGGGTTTTTGGCACGGGGTTACATGTTGGTCAGAAAATGACTTACAAGTTCGAAAAAGTACTTGGTGCACGTAAACCGGATGCAAAAGCAGGCTTCCAAAACCTCAACATTCCTTAACATAGTCATTGACACCCATTATGGCATCAATATATTCATATTCTCCCTTTCCCTCTCTCGTCATCATCCTCCAGTCCCTTTTTTCTCTTGTCAGCAGATCGTGCTGTGACATCTTGTTGCCTACTAACCCATACTTTTTAAAAGTGCTTAGCTTCATCAACCTATCAGTTTTCCAGTTGGCGTTATTTCAATACATTTGTCTAAGCGGAACCATATGGTTAGTGACAGGAACGGGCACATAATGATAATCAGGCCAGAGTTCAGCAGTATCATCACTGATAAAGTGAGTGGCAGCCCAGGCTGCGGTCACTGTGGCCAGAGGAACAGGGAATAGGGACAAATACAAACCATCTCCTATCGGAGCAGATGTGGAGGCGCCAGACGCAAGTGATCAAGTGTTTTTTTGAGTTGGGATCAATACTGCCATTATTCAAGAAAGTCCCAAAAAACCATATGATTCTTCTCACAAAGTGCATCCTTCTTTAGATATAAGGCGAGTGGTATCTTTTGTGGCATAACTAGTCTTAGTCCTAAACAGCGTGCTATAAAGTTAACTTTAAGTGTGTGCTGGGCATCCAACCAATTATGTAGAATTTGATTATAGGTGAAATCCCAATCTCGGAATTGAGGGGATGAGGGCATATTGCTCTAGCCAATTGGTTACTGGAAGGTAATGAAATGTGATAATGGTAATATACATACCTTCACAACCTTCAATATTGAAGTAATATTGTGTCTCAGTCAGTATATCGTCATGGAGTGTCTGAATAGGGCCACATTTTCTAGTCAAAGAATAGTAGCTTTTACCAAAGCAGCTGTCCGCAATGAGTTAGCAAGCAACAAATGCTGTTCTGTGGGGTATACCACACTTTTTGTTGAAGTCGAGAAGACATAACTTCAATATAACCTGGATAGTATAAACAAATGGGGCATATATCGGATTTGGCGCGTAGAGGTAATGGAAAATCATGGCAGTCTTAACATGCCAGCTATGAATCTCATGTATTCGATAGGTTCTTTCGGTAGGAATGATAGTGAGCGACTTAAGATTGAATATTGAGGAGCTTTCTTCATAGTGTATGTAGCTAGGAGATCTCGCTCAAAGTCGAAGCTATTGACTTCTTTTCGTTTTGTAAACACAAGTAGTTGCCACATGACCTTATCAGTCGATAAAGCACCGTATTAGAGCTATATGATACGGACCCCTTCTGAAGTTTCATTTTCCTTACTTACGGGTAAGGCATGTTGAAGTATTTGAAGCAGATTACTTTTTTTAAGATATCGTGATAGTTTCTTTGCACCTGGCTTACATGCACTAAGTACCTTGTAAGTCAATTTTCAACCAGCATGTAGCCTCTGTCAAAAATATTCACTTCAAGTTGTTATTAAACGGGTTTCCTTCCTCAAATTCACTCTTCCCTAAACCGTTTATGCCTTACTGATGTCCCAGAATGTCTCAAGTATTGCCTCCCTGTGTATTTATTCTTCCATTTTCTTATCAGCCCTCACCGCAACCTGAAGTAAAGTCTATGGTGATTGAGACTGACTTCGGAAAAACCCCCTCTGTCAATATGTATTCTCTCCATGCGGTGGGGGCTTCCAACGTGTCAGTTACAATTGTCTCTGATATAGATCGTCGTGGACATACAACCTATTGTAAGATCCAGGTGCAATGATATGATACGCCGGATCTGTTGTTAGTGAAGCTTTACATGTGGAACAAAAGGTGTATAATTTCAGAATATCTTGAATACACGCGTCAGTCTTGAAATCGAGAAGATGGTAGGGGATATAAAACAGCGATTATAAACCAACATCCGGGTTACAACCCAAAGATATCGAGAATATATATGTATCAGCTCGTTTGACAAACTACAAAAAGAAAATTTGAAAGAAAGAAAAACTGCCACACAAAGCAAGGCGTACATGTCAAACCAGCAACGCCTTTCATCAGCTCCGTAACCTTTCATCTGTCTGCTTACACACAGTAAACGGCCGTCATCTCTATCCCTATCCGCTACCACACGAAGAGAAGGAAACAACCCGCCCTGTCTTGTGTTAAACATGGCTTTTCATTGCATTCGGATAGATCAGTGCTTTTCAAAGATATATCCGATAGTTACGATTGTTTCAATAGTGACTTACAATACATATACGTACGTACACACAATCAGGCGACTGTTTTCATGGAATATACATTCTTCTGTTTTTTGGCGGGCGTCACCATCTCTTACGTAGAGATTTGCTTGTTTTTTTTTGCCTAGGCTCGATATCTGAGTCGCTCCAACACTAAGTATCAGTGGCCAGCCCCTTTTGTTTATTTTCAAGGTTCATTCCAAGAGACCATAAGTACCGACGTGCATAAAAAGTAAGCAGCGCGATCGTGTAAGCATTTAGATGTAGGCTGAGAAGCGCAGCATATATACTTTTGGCAGCTCTTAAGATGTTATTGGAAGCAACCATTATCTACTTAATCTAAGCAAAGACTACCAATTGGCATGGCTTTACGACTTGAGACCCAAAATGCTGATAACAACTGTAAGGCCAGCGTTATAGTAAACCCTAGTATTCATATAACCCTACTCTGCGGCTCTGGGCTAGATGATATACATCGGACTTGATAACTTCATCGTGATCGTCATTATCTTTCGTCAAAGAGGCCATCTATGTTACTAAACCAAATCAACTCGAAAGAAGCTTCTTATTCGTCGCCTAGGAGGCCAAGGCCTGTACGGTTAGGAACTGGTCGGTAGTATAAGCGTAAAGAATAACGGTGACCAGTAGACGATAATCTCTTACGCAAGATTGGCATTTTTTTTTCTTTTTCGTCCCTTTACGCCACTAAAGAGAAAAAGAGTCAATCAATTAGTTAAAAGAAGACGCAAAAAAAACTCCGACGCTATCTCCCTTTATTCGCAATGCTGTGATATTAAGTATGGTCTGTGTGTTCTTGTTTGTTCTTCCTTCTTCTATGCAGCGGAAAGATATTGGAATTAAAAGGTAACATAATAATTATATATGGAAGACATTACTTGGACGCCAACAAGAAAGGGGAAGCTCGGTTTGTTTGTGCCTTGTAATACGCTATCACACACAGTCAGTTGGTACCTAAGACGCTCCGATCACCATCCATGACTGGCTATGGAACAAAGGACAGGCCAGAAAGAAGGCTTTACAAAGGGCTCCAATTGCCGTTTGATTCGTCATAGTTAATTTCTAATCGAGTAATGAGTTAAAAAAAAAAATTGCCGTTTGATATAGCTAAGCTAAAAGGGTAGATAAAGGAGCCAGTCAGTTATGGCGAGGGGGTGCCTAGGGAACAGTGAACAATGTCAAAAGTGAAAGTACGTACATTGTTTTTGTTTTCCTTCTCCGGCTGTGATTTAAACGAACGAAACGAGAATAAGATGAGGAGAATGAAGAGAACAACTCAGTGGAACAGCCTACCTGGGATGATGGCCTGGGCTATTGGTAAACAAAGTTACTAGCTAATACGTAATGGAACAAAGACGAAGTCTGAGAGGAAAAGGGCCTTGGTGAAATTGAACGAATAGAACCTCTAAATGGATTTGTGTTCTCTCGATGTTTGTTACCTTGGTAGTACCAAGCACAACTACTTCTTGTTTTCTCGACAACAGAACGGTTATATGTTTATAAATGAGAAAGAAAAAAGGAACCGAATATTATACTGGAAAGACCTGGTATACAAGCAACTTAGCCGCTGTAATTACAATAAGTAGTTTCTTTTATTTTTGGAACAAATAAATGTAGCCGAGAACAAGGCCTCTCGCGTTGCCCTAGTATTTGTTATTATTTGATCTTGCCAGTCTTAATAGAATACTAGGTCACATAGAGATGGATTCATTACATGAGAAAAATATAATTAATAATATTTAGGCGTTGGCTAATCACAACAACATCTGGACAGATCGTGTTCAGCAAAAAAAGTGTACGCCAATCAAGCTAGACACATGTCCCCACTTGAAATTTTACTAGTATTGACAGGCAGCGCCCAACTAAATAATAGTTGCACTGCTTGACAGCGTGCATATAAGCAACACGGTTTATGTTGCTTTAACGACTCCGATATCTAGGACAATCTGCTAGAGATGACAACAGTAACAATATCTTGCAATAGTTACCAATATCATATTATCTTGCATTCTGTCAAACAGGACAGGCATCGTGATGACATGGTTTACTTGGTACAGTTGCACTCGGAAAAACCTTGAATACCACTACTAGTACAAACAGGAAGAAGAGAAGAACGAGATTACATCTGTATTAATGCTAAAACCGGACTAGCCTAGAGATACACACCTTGTTAGCGCGCCGCATCGTCAAGCTACAGTGGATGGATGGCGGTGATGTCAATATGAAAACAGCCAATAGACAATCCCATGTACCTAGCCTTGCCATAGCTTTTGTATTAAAGTTAGTGCTGATCAGAAGAGATACAGATAATGGCACGATAACAGTTGATTCCCGATGGCAAAAATACAGGACAGAAATGGCCACAAATCGAATTGGTCTCGATGGATGGATGACTTTCTAAGCTTAGCTCAGGAACCGACGACAAAAAAATTACAGAAGGAGGAAAACTGGCCAATGATTGTTTACAGTTTCTCAGCTGTACAGTATTTCTCTCATTGTTTATTAGTTTTTTTTTTCACTTACTACTCTATTCGGCGTAACAGATAGGCCACCTTGATCAAATCAAGTTCCGAAGCACCCGGACGATCAATATACTACTATAGTTTATATGGAAGGAGATAACCAAACTACTTAGTCAATGATAACTTAAACAGTGTACTAAATATTGCCTAAGCACAGCTTTGTTCCTAGTAGCCGCAGCCTAAACGACTACATACATTTTTTTTAATCATTAATCTTATTAAGTTTCTAGAACTATGAAGATACTGACTACATACATGTATGTACTATGGGAAAAAGCTCGTCTCGTAGCCTGGTAAGAAGAATACTTCGTCAAGGGCTGTCTGACTGCTGTATGCAGTGTATCAGGGGTTCACAAGTCACAGGTTTTCTTTTCTCTTGTCGTTGCAATCCTACCCGGTTTCGGCTATCAGATGGTGTTCCTAGAGTGTACGTAATATACTAGTATGCTAACCTATATTCCTAACCCAAGTCAAGCCTAGACTGTGCTGTCCGTTGTCTGTAGGGTTGAAAGCAGTACGAATATGAGAAATCAACACAGCAACTAGGCTGGGTTCTCCTATCCCCGTCCAGTGTGTAGCGTGGGCCACTTGGAACAGTATCGGTTCAGTGTCAATATTATTAATGGATTAGGAGCATAAGCATCCTGATGTAATGATAATATCATTCATCTTAAACTCCCTTGTTATCCATTCTTACTTGTATATTATTACCCTGCCTAGGTTCTAGGTATGTGAGTGATAAAATGCCAAGATACTGCAACCATTGTTTGTAGGTATAAACCGTGATATATTCTGACAAAATAGCAATGAATAACTGCTTCCAGTTTTGTTTTATCCCATGAAAGAGAAGATAGATCTCGATATGGCTTACAGTATATGTATCAGTTATATATATATTTTTTTTTGCATCTTGCCAAGCTTGATGAAGCAACATAACAACCTATGGTACTGAGGCTGATACAAATAAAGTGCCAGTTTTACCATGGTTTGTTTTTAATTCGCTATTTCTGGCTAGCTGTGGATATAATTATATCATGTAGTGTCAAGTTCGTACGTACAAAGAGTACAAGGCTCAAGCTCATGTCTGCATCGGAATATGGACCTCACATTTAGGAGAATATCCGGACACCTTCCAGTTATCAGGACTATTCTGTATGTGAAAATGGTATATTGACTCAGATAATACATCATGGAAACGATGAAATATTGAGATCTTCTGCAAGTAGCCGCCCGCGATGCTTATTCAAGTCTGATTCCATTTCAAAGCAGTTCTTCGTTTGGATTCTAGTTGTCGTCCAGCTAGGCTTCACAACACAAGATACCCACCCTCACACGGTCATTATTAGCCAAACAATTAAAATCAACCACCTACTTCATTTGTAAATTCGCTTGTTGGTTGGTGGACCTTGCGACATTCGGAGCTCCTTGATTATTTTCTCAGCATAATATTTTTTTAAATAAAAAATACAAACAACCAGAGCTAAGAATCAGCATGTCTCATCTTTCAGTTTGTCATGAGAAGATCCAGGCTCAGCTGTAGATTAAAAATAAAACTTCATTGGCAAAGGAAGAGTCTTGCTATTGCTTGCTGGGCTTACTTGAGACTAGCCCTGTCGATTACATCTTGTAGGATGTCGGGGCTGCACCTGTGGGCATCAATAGTATAAACTAGTACTACTAGTATCATTACCACAATTAGCTAGCACGCTTCTTGCTACTAGTACTATCAATACTATCGGTGATTTTTTTGACTGGTACGCTGGCAGTGCAGCTCTTTACAATATTCGAGACTTGGATGTTGCCATGAGGTCATGTCTAACCATTGACTGTGAAGTTTGGGAACTTTACAGATCATTAGCGTCCGTGTCAGGTAGATGAGGCTTTGAGAGGTTCATGTGAGGAGAACTGCTTATCTCAGAGCGCCTCGTTGCTATTTGGGCGGATGGATGCATAGGATTTGTTCTGGAATTCGAAACAGTCCTCCCTCGCTTGCACAATAGAAAAGATAGACTAGCAACACTGCAAAAGATTGCAGATACGTTGAGAATAACCACCATTTATACGCAATGTACAGCACATGAGCAAACGCTTCGCCCTCCCGTATGTTGTCTTCCGGGGTGATGGGATTCGTCACATCACAGCATATTATAGCGCAGATGAGCACATCTATACGCCCAAGCAAACAACTTGTTTGTTGGCCACAGCTTAGTAGGTAGATGAATGAAGCTGAAGATGTGATATACATTACATATAGATAAAGCATAGAAGACAATCTTCGCTTCTTTGACCTTTGTGCTCCTGTGGCTGTCATGGGTTCTTTCCACAAGATCGGCGTAACAGACGAACCGTACCATGATATTTGAATGAAAAGCGAAAACAAGCCGGGGGTACGCACTGGAACAGACCGGGAGATGGTTTTCTCTATATTTTATCATATCAGTAATGTCGGGAAGAGAAGGGGAACGTTGAAGAAGAAGGGGCCCCGCGGAACCGCATAGCAAGATGCACTAGTGGGTGCTTCATAGAGATTTCCTGCTTCGTTAGAGCTGAGAATCAAAATATCAGAAGGAACAAAGGAACAACAGACCATGCTATCTTCTTTACGCTGGCATTGGGTTTGAATTTGGGAATCTGGGTCCTATGTCGAACCTTTCGGGTTATCGAAGACGGGTTCTGTTGTCTTAGTGAGCTAGTAGCTGGCATCTCATTTCCGTCATAGACTTGGCCAAAATTGAGAATAAGAAGATGCAGGATAGACTAGATCGGAGCCGGAGAGTAAATTCCATAGGGCTCTTAGGATAACCCAAAGGATTACCAGCGTTGGATGACCTACTTTGGATAATGTAGCGGCGAGAGTCAACGTTTGTATGTCCCAGAAGCATCGACAGGCTTGAAGAAACGCAGAGGGCATGTCTTTATGATGGTGGGTGCTGCGTGACGGTGCACGGGACGGGCGGTGCGGACCTCATGGAGGCGTGGATTTTACCGCTGTTTGCTAGTTGATGCGAAGAAGGGCCTAATGGGAAACCGACGACCAGGAACACACAGCTTTTTGGAACAGAGTTGGCCTGCCAAAAGAAGCAGAGTGGTAATGAGGAGCGTTGGTTGAGGCGGTATATAGTGGAGTGTGCTGCAGCCTTGGGATAGGAGGCTCTGGTGTTGAGTTTTGCTTTATTTTTCTTGTGCAGTATGTATTCAAATATTTCCCCGTGCCTGGCGCAAAGTTTTCGACTTCCTTCCTCGTATGGCTCCAAATGGCGGCATCACCGTAATATGGCAAGGCTGCTGAATTGTGGATTGACCGTATCTTATGAAATGGAACAATACAGTATAAACATTGCGCTTCTTTCAATACTTGCCGGTCATTTACTTTTGATCGTTGACTAAAACAGCCACTAGCTCTCGACAGCAAGCAAGCTACGATGATGATAGAAATGGCAATATGAAAGCAAGACTTCCCTGCTAGTCGCTGCTATTTTTTGACAAGATTCTCGTATTCCATCCATCACCCGCTGCGATTGTGACTATAGCCACAACTACAGTCACTGCTACGGCCATGAGTGCAACTGTGCCCTGTTGTGACTGCCCCACGCCGCTTGGGTTCCCAGCTACGACAACTGTGACTTTGAATCCGCCAGATATCAACAACATCAACAACAACAAAAACAACAACAATAGCCCAATTTAGCATCGGTTAACTTGCAGGCTGTGCTTGCTTCTTCCATGACTGCGCTACCATGGTTGTATGGCCTTCTAAACCTATTACCTAGAACAGCGCCTTGGGGGTGAGGGCTCTCTGATCCCTTCACTCTGGCTTCGCTCAGGCCCTGCGCCGTCATCAACTATGCACGTTAGGTCGGTCAACGCTGGGACATTATTGCTATTTAACATAATTAATGGACAGCTACTTTATTGTCGTTCACTAAGAGCGAGTCGATCCTTCGTGCGTTCTTTGCTCTTCCTTGGCCGTTCACTTCAAATCTCGCAAACAAGCCAGCCAGTGCTAATCTGATAGTACCCAGTAGCACTATTGCAGTCTTTAGGCCCCGGCGATCCTTTCCTTGTTTTTCTCGTCGTCTAGGTTTTCGTCTTGCTCGTGCCCTCGTCATCTTCTTCCCTTTGTTTTCTTCTTCTCACAGTCTTTGATCTATTATCGTGGGTTCAAGTGCTTGTCTATCTTCCTGCTCGCTATCATCGCCATTTTCGTCCTTGTCAGTTTGTTTTCGCTCGTTATTTACCTTGCATTACGTTGTCTGGTAGCCGCCGTCGTCCAGAGCTTTCGCTTCGAAACGGACTTTTCCTTCATATATCTCATTTGTTTTCAGTCATACCATAATATCCTGCCTGTCCCCCCCTGACCGTATCATCATATTTAATATAATAGCGTGAGCTTTGCTGCAGCGTTGCTAATTGATCGAACGCCGTCACCGATTCGTTCGGCCTCTAATATTTACTACTATTTTCATTTTCTTTTCCCATTATCTTGATATCGTTGCGCTTTTAATATACTATCGTATTCTCTGCCAACGCCGTTTGAATTAGGCCTCTCGCCTCTCTACCGACTAGTTTATATTACAGGCATCCGTTCCTGCTCAGAGCATATCTATCTGCCTTGCTCATTGTGTCTTCAATACATACATTCGTTTCCTAGGTAAGCTCGACGACTATTTTCACTAATCTGGCTATCGTCTATTCAATTCACAACACCCCCCCCCCCCCCCCNNCCCCCCCCTCCCCAGTGCGGGTTGCACCTCTTTATTTTCACCATTTGGCATATCACATTGTTCTGTACCCCTTCCATGGTCGGCTTCCTGGCGCCTTCATTCCAGGCTACTTAGCGGCTATGCCAGTTGCGACACTACTTCTAGTGTAGTCAGAGTATGTATACAGTAGTACTATTACATTATGCAGCTACTACCGGTAAACAACCCCCCCGTCTATATCAACACGAGGAGACTGAAATCCCCCAAAGATAGATGTGACTGCGCACTCCAGAGGCCGGCCATCAAACAGCTTCTAAACAAGCCATCATAGCCTACGAACAATAAGCCAATCATAACCCATATCGTGCGCGCCTCCCCTTCTTACCTAGAGAACCAAGCCTTCCCATCGAGTGACGAACAAAGCTGGACATCTTGGCGCTGCTGTACGGGCTAGTATTAGTTTGTCGAATTATCTAAACTGTTATGGAAGTCATGTTTTAAAACAAAGTCCTATCCATTCACTGTATCATTCTATGACGAATGAACAGCAGCACCCCACCCATCCGATCCATTCGCTTCTTCTGGCTTGGGCGCTACTTGTCCGTTCTTAGCTTCGTTCCTGGGTTTGCAGTCTGCCCATAGCTTGCAGCCATCGACTTGAGCATTGTCTCCCTTAGGAGAGCCGCGTACAGAAGTTGGCTGTTTTCTCTTACTTTGGCTACTATCTTTCGACGTGTTTTTCCCTAATCTAGCGTCTATTGTACACTAGCTATTCAATTCATTGGTCTTGGTTTTATTCTCGGCTGAGGCCTGTTTTGTCCTGTCTTCAGTCTTGACTTTCTTTTTTCTGGTTCTGGCTTTGAGTTGACTCCATGCCCTCCTGCCTGTGCTCAGTCATATGCCGGAATCTTCGTGTTGATCTACGGAACTATTTTCATTCGTTTACTTTCTACACCTTCACATCGTCATTACCTACCCAATCATCCTTTTCAACCTGATTGAGCCTTAGAGTCTGTCGTTTGGTACTGTCAACTTCCACTCATATATTTCATCTATCGATTCAGCTCATCTACCGTTTTCTTATCATATCTTTTTTTCTGCATTATCATCGTACGAGCTCTGCCCGTACATCACACTACAGTACACTTCTTCTTTACTTGCGCTCGCTCGTATCCATTTACGTCAATACCCATAATCCCATACACAAAACGCACCCTCGCTCAACACCCCCGACAAGAGGAGAGTGATCAAATCGTCTTGTCGAGCCAACACGGATAAGAAAGCAGAAAATCTTCGGACCTGGCTTCAGACTCCTTTGCTGTCTTCTCAAGTCTATTGACTGTTTGCTAGTCGGCATATCTATCCGTTAGCATTTCTTTCCTCTTATTCGAAAGCATACTTCGGTCGAATCATCTAGACCGAGACCTGTGGCTCGGAGCCCTCCTATAACTTATCGTTATCCTCGTGTCTTCCATTTTTTTTTCTTCCATTTTTGCTAAACCCGACATTACACCCATTCTATAAAAGTTGGAAGGCAACTGACTAACTAGTATAGCGTCGACCAAACCCCCCTCTTTCTAGCTTTTTATATTCTTATCTCTATTGCACTGGCTTTTCTACTGGGAACAAAAAAATTGAAAACACCCAATACAAATCATAGCACATTATTCTAGAATCAGCCCCCATGATGCCTAGATTCCCCTTCACCAAGCGCAAGCAGCCTGCCCAGGAAGACTTGGCCACACCTTCGTTTCGCGTACTCGATCGGTCTGAACTTGGCTCAAATGCCCCATTCCACCCTCCCGCCAAGGCCGTAACCGCCTCCGATGGCTTCAGGAGCTTGAATACCACACCCAGAGACAACACCGACCAATCCAATCTTTACGACCACGAAGATGATGGCAACATCTTTTCTGGCATGAAAATGAACAGGTAAGATCAATCCCTATCCAAAGTCTGTTTGGCTCTGCTTTTGGTGCTATCCCTCGACAATATACACGGGATTTCTTGGTTTTTTTTTTCTTCTTCTTTCTTTTTGGTTGGTAGCATCCATAGAGTCACAACACGGACAGAACACGAGCTAGGCCCCGGCGCATGTCCCTTGCCAACCCCGTCTAGCTTAGCGCCCTGGCCCACGTTCTTTTTTAGCTTCAAGGGTTGCTGCGCTGTACATGTTTTTTATTCCACCATACAGAGAGCTGTGCTAACCTCTTGAGTCAGGGGCAGTGGCTCATCAAACACTACAAAGACTGCCTCCACCGACGCTTCATCTAGACATAGCGGTGCCTCGACTGCTGCCTCTTCTGCTGCTCATAATTCAGACCACGACGACAATCGCTCTCACAAGCCAGCTCTGCAAAAGTCATCCACCACTGGATTTCTCGGACGTGCCCAGCGTACCTTCTCCTTCACTAATAGTAGCAAGAAGGGTATTGACGAAGACCTTGACGCTCCCCCCGTGCCACAAATTCCACAAGATCACTTCGAATCTAGACCTCGTGGTATGACTGCCTCAACGACTACTACGGCTTTGACCTCATCTACCGCTAGCACTACTACTCCTCCCCGTGTTGGAGACCGTGTATCTCGTTTTGACCTTGGCGGTGACTTCGGCTCCATGTTCAACGGTCTGGAAAATAATAACAACTCCAACGCCGGTGCGAATAATAATACTGCTAGCCAACGCAGTACTATCACTGCCGTTAACACCCGTTCTTTGACTGCTTCTCGACCAAACCAGCCTATGCCCCTTAACCTGACCGCCGCTGCTAGAACAAGAGCCGAGTCACCTACCAAAGTTGAGCCTTCACCGTTCTCTCACCACAGCCGCAACTCTCAAGACGGTCTTCTTGCAGAAACTAGTCCTAGCATTGCTTCGCCTCCTGCCATGATGAAACGTTTCTCCCCTCCTCCAGAGCAGGAGGATGAGGACACTGCTTTGCTGCGAGACTCATTGGCAGCTAGCTCCATACTGGCAGAGAAGCAAAACGCACCTGCTACACGTGTCGTGCGCAACAATGTCAAGCTTGCTCATGGTGACGAGAATATGTTCGATATTTCTATCGTCAGCTCTTCTCGTGCTGCTCAGAAGTATGTTTCTTCTGCGCCTAGCCCACCGCGCAACCGTGTAATGACACCTGCTCAGTTTGAAAAGTACAAGAATGACCGCGAACGGGGAAATGTTCGCTCTTCTTACGAGCCCAACTCCGAACCTGAGGATGACGAGGAGGAGGTTAACTACGACGATGACGAGGATGAACAAGATAAGACCAAGAAACTGGCCAAGCAGCGCCAGAAGCAGGAGGCCCACATGGCTGTTTACCGCCAGCAAATGATGAAGGTCACTGGCGAGAACCCCAATTCTCATATGCCACGGCCCTCCATGGCTAGTTCTTTGAGCATACCAAATTTTGCCAAGAATGGTCCTCCCAGTCCCGCAATGGGTGACGATGCGTCGGACTCAGATGAAGAGATTCCTCTGGCTATTCTTGCTGCCCATGGCTTTCCTAACAAGAATAAGCCGCCAGCGCGTCTCAGTCAGATGGCTTCCAACCCCAATCTTCGCCAATCTCTACAGCCGTCGTACCAACGGCCTGGTTCGAGCATGGGTAATGGTGGCGATGCTAGTGCTGCTGCTGGCAATAATGCGACTAACCGTCAATCTAATCTACCTGCCTTTGCACGCAACCTACCCCAGGATCCATTTGTGGGTGCTAGCCTGGTGAGACATGCCCCACGTGAGTCTCTGTCTATGGGTGGTGGCCAGGCCCTGCCTGCTGTTGGTGCCACACCCGGTGGCCTTGTTGGAATCATTGCGAGCGAAGAGCGCTCGCGCGCGATGCGCCGTGGTGGCAGCCCTAACATTGAGGCCAACAACGCTCGCAATGCGCAGTTCCACCCTACTGGCCTGCTAGGAAACCAGTACAACAATGTCAGTAGCACCGGTATGCATAACATGCACAACGGTGCTGGCTTGGGCATGCATGGAGGTATGGGAGGTGGCAGCATGTACAGCATGGGTGCATCGCCCTCAATGCCGCAACTGCCAATGAACAACTCCAATGATCAGATGGCACAGATGCAGCAGCTGATGCAGATGCAAATGCAATTTATGCAAATGCAGATGACGATGAATGCCCAGCAGCAGCAAGGCGGTATACGTCCCCTCAGCACTATTGGATCCATCTCTGGTATGCCGCCGATGATGCCCGGTGGTATAGGTATGGGAATGGGCAGCATGGATAACCGCGCCTCCTTCATTTCCCCGGATATGGCTGTTCCCCGTGTAGATTTGAACATGCGTACGATGAGCATGGTTCAGCCTAGCTCCGCATCTTGGATTCAGAATCCTGGTCTAGCGCATTCCATTCGCATTCAGGGTGACTATGCTCCCTCGATTGCACCCTCGGAGCGCAGTAACATTGGCCTCCCTGGCCGTTACCGTCCTGTCTCGCACATGCCGGTTTCTATGTCTACTGGTGACATCCGTCGAGTTTCTAGCATGGTCGGTCTTTCCAATGAAGCTCACCTTTCCGGCGCCACTACTCCGGACATGAATCGTGCGGCCTCTGCATCGCCTTCGAAGCTTATAGTCGGTGTAGGCGCTAATATACCTGCTAGTCGTCAGTCCACCTCGGACGATGAGGATGAGGACGAGGGCTGGGAGGCCATGAAGGCTAAGCGCGAAAAGAAGCGTTCGATTTGGAAGTCTAAAAAGGGCCTCAGCAAGGATCTTGGCGCCCTTATCCTATAGACGCATTGTCTTGTCGATGTAAACACGTGAACACCTACAGCACGGACTGGTTGCGATCCCCGTTCTGCTGACGATGACGATGGTTGGTGATGACGTACACGCGCTGCGCATCATAATATATCTGACTGGGGATTGCCTCCTGGTCATCCCTTCCTTTTTTATACTGGCCGTTTGCATTTGGTACAACACGAGTATCATGACTTGTGCACCCTCATTTTTACCACGTTCGCTTAATGTCTTTTGCTCTCTTTCATATTCTCATTTATTCGACGGGAGCATGGTGTTTGGACATCTATTGATACATACCAACCATTCATATTGCCCATCTCGGTCAACTACTATTTATAACACCAAAATAACTAATCGCGGCCTGAAGCATACACTTCTACCCCTTAGTTCTTTGTGGACTAGACGTCTTTTATATGGAGGTCACCTTCTTACGCCGTCTATACGGTACACATTATTCTCAGCTAGGCAGCATCACACTCCCAAGTTGTTTACTTTCTTAAAAAAAGCATTTCCCTGGTTCCCTTTCTCCTTAATAGTTCTTTTGCTTGCTTTTGAACTTGTGCTCTCTTTTCTTTTCCAATCTTCTGCATATTTCTTTTATTTGGCGTTATCTATTTGCTGGTCTGATGTTACTTTTTATTACTATTATTGTCTTGACATTTGTTTGCAACGGGCGAGAGAGAAGGACGGTAGGGGATAAAGAAATTAGGTGCTTTTGTCATATTCTCTCTTTAAAACTAAATTTATACACAAGTTATGTTCTTTAATAATACTTTCTGTCGATTATGAATTTTACTTAGTATGGCTAGATAGAAAGAGACTTGTCTATCTCCTTGCTTTTGAGTTTTTTGTGTGAACGAATGTCTAAATCAGTGCTTTATAAGCTCTGTATCTGTATAATTTGTGTTTGACCGCTAGTCTATGGCTTCACTAAATGGTTTCATATTACTGGAGGCATCATGGCACAGGTGTTTTTAAGTAGCCATAATAATACAATTTTCTGCTCATGTTATCTTGACAAACGCTAATGATTTTTCTATCTAACAATAACATATCCTACGTGACCTTGAGAATCCCTTTTCCTCAGTTGACAGTATTCTTTTTACTCAATAGTGCCAGTAGCCCAATTTCTGCGCTTGACGCCCATTTCAACGGCTGCCAGACCCCAATCGTTGCCGTGATTATGGTGACCGGGGAGCAAGCCAGCGCGAGCCTTTGCCTGGTCGTCGCTGAGGACGGTGAGAACACCGAAGATGACGGGGATTCCGGAGTCTAGACCGACGCGCATAAGACCCTGAGAGACGGCGTCGCAGATGTATTCAAAGTGCATGGTCTCGCCCTTGATCAGTACGCCGACGGCGATGATGGCATCGAATGGTGCCGAGGACGCGGCGCTGCCGGTAGCTTGGGGCGAGATGGTTCCGGAGCTGAGGAGGTCGCCGCCAGATGACGAGGTGGACGACTGGACTTGGGACGCAGCATAGAGACTAAAGAGAGAGAGAAAGAGGTAAGAACAGAAGAGTTAGTCAAAGGGTTCATTTTCTTCGTTGATACAGAGAGCAAGCTAAGCTCAAACAACAGCAAGAAACAATAAAAAAGCTGGGAAAGGCTGGGCGTACCGCTGCACGGCAGAGGGAAGCTCCCATGAGCCGGGAACGCTCTGTACCACAATGTTCTCGGACTTGACGCCGCACTCAAGCATCTCCTTCTTGGCGCCGTTGACGAGCGGATCGATTATAGTGCTGTTCCAACGCGCATGCACAATAGCGATGCGCAAGCCAGAGCCATTGAGCTTCTGGGCGGAGGGGCCCTTGATGGTCTCGGGAGGCGCCATGTTTTTGTGTTTGCGGGTGTGATATCGAAAGGAAGGGAGGATATAAGTATAGATACTTGTGGTATAAGGTTGGAGGCGAAAAAAAAACGTTCCTTGAAATTGTTGATACGGTAGAAGTAGTTTGGAAGCAAAAAAAAGATGTAGATGCTTGATGTGATCTGGAAGAAAATGAGTAGGAAAGAGTAGTAGTAGTAAGCAAGTTTGACTATGCAAGCAACCAAGAAAGCAAAGCTACTAAATTAGCACGTTCAGAAGCTTTCCCAGGTGTGAACTGTCCCGTAGATTTAGGGTGCTATTTTAGTTGTATAAGGCGGGGTGCATTAGGGTCTAGGAATACGGGTTAGAACCACCGGAAAGGATGGTGACTCGGGACTCGAGTCGATGATTAGTAATTAATAACTAGTAGCCATGATTATTGTTGTGAATCAAGAACTACGGTATTATAAATAGAAAGCATATGCTCCGTTAATTGTATATATACGTATAGCGTGAAATTGATATAGCAAGTAATATAGACAGACCCCTCATGAAGCTAATGAACCTGAAACTTCAAGCTATCTTGAGTTGGCGGCGACGTCAAAGCTGCCTTACGAAATCGGTTCCGAATATTAAGCTGCTGCCAATTATTCCTCACCCCGATAACTCCCCCCTGGCGTTCAGCTTGGGCACGGCCTGTACCTAAATCCTCTAGAGTCTTGGACTGGTAATGAATCTTTCCATTTTTATCAACACGGCGCTGTGACTCGGGCAGGTAGGCCCAGGAAACGATGGCACCCAGAGCAGCTACAGAGCCAAAGAGAATGGATATCAGGCCTTGGCGGTCATGACTGTGGTATCCGGTGTTTATTCCATAGACAACGATGATGGCAACCAAAATTATGAATGTGAGGGTGTTTGCGCCTAGAAAGAAGAGGTGGTCAACATAACTTGGAAGGGGGAGACGGGGAGTTGCCAGAACATACCTAAGTTGAACATAAAATGGCAAGTAGCTACTAGAATAACTGTTGCAGGTGCGGCACCTGAGTGATGAACTGCGTAATAAATACCACCAGTGATGATAAACAAGATGGCCAGCACGAAAAAATGACAGCGTTAAGCCAGCGCCGGCGCGGAATCCAGCTCACCAGGAACACAAACATAGCGCTGCCTGCAATCGACGCAAGAGAAACTGTCAAGAGATACTGCTTAGATTGCTCAAGTAGTACATCGTAAATTGTAAAGCACGGTTCCGTCGAGTCCGTCTGCCATACGGGCAAACCCTGGGAGACCCAGCTGGGCACCATGGAAGAACCGCCGGGCAGAGACGAGTTCCAGCAGGGCAGGTTGGCGTTGATGGGCACATTGGGCTTAGTGGCCCAAATGCCGGCGAGAGTATTGCGGTTATCGAGCGACAAGCCGTGAAAACTCACGTCCAGGAAAAACCATGTGGCCGATGTGCCTATATGTAATAGTGCAACGGACTAGTAGTTAGTTTCTGAGATGTAGGCATGTAATTTGTTTTTGTTGCTTACCGAGTAGATAGTACCAGTTTTTGTCTTCAAAGAAGGACTTGTGTAAATCAGCTTTGGAAAACTGCCTAGGAAGCAGTTATATGCGTTCTTGCAAGCTTATATTGTTCCGGACGCAGCCGCCATGAACGCTCACGGTTGATGTAGCCCCGGGTCCGCCAACTCCGGCCGCCATATTTCCCACGATAATACAAGACGCGCTACCTGGATTCGCAGGGCCGTAAACCCTCTGAGTATTGTGTAGCGCAGTGCCTGCTTTCCCCTTGACTTCTAGTGTATAAAGGCCCGAGTCAAAAAGGAAGAACCGGAAGATGATGGCCAGTAAGGCCGGGATAGCCCCGGTACCGATGACGATACGCCAGATCCCGTCAACAATCTTCTTGCACTCTTCCTCATGCAGCGTATCGAGTCCACAGCGCATCTCTCGTAGATGGTTGGCGTCATCGCGGCCAAGTAGAACCCAGAGACCGACGAGTTGCGCGAGGGTCTGGCCAACGGGCTGCATCATGAAAACGGAGGACAACATACTCCCGCGACTTTGCGTGCTGGACCATTCGCTCGTTATCACGGCTGACAATGGATATTCGGCGCCGATTCCCACGCCCATAACAAAGCGCCACCAGCAGAACAGTGCGAGGAAGGAGAGTTCGTTGTAGCCTTGGCTACTAGTGGCTACGCCGATGGTTGACACGATGACCAGGAGCAACTCGATACCGTATAGGCACGTGCGGCCGTATAGATCAGCCAAGTACCCAAACAGGATCTGTCCAATAACACTGCCGAACAGCGTAACAATGTTGATGATAAGACTGAGGGACCTGTCTCCGTGTGGCCAGTAGACAAAGGCAATGGAAGTGAGGATAACATTGCTTGAAAACAGATTGTACGAATCTGTCAAGAAGCCAGACGCAGCTACGCCCCATATTCGCAGATTCCAAGAGTTGAGGTCGAGCTCCATCCGTAGTTGCCGCCGGTCTTCAGCATCTTGACTAGTTAGATGCTGATGATCAGCTCCAAGGAAGCCGCGGTTCTTCGGGCAGTCATCGTCGCCCCGGTTAAGAAAGGCCATAGTAAGTCAAACGGAGGAATGGCCCATAAACACTATCTACAGCCCATCTTGGTCTTTAAAAAAGATGTGGATGGGTCTATAGAAGCCACTGTTCTACTAAATTAGGTCGTTTGTATGTCAAGCAGATATAGACAAAGTCTCAATTTGAGTTGGGTCTCTGTTCCTAGTATGATACTATTGCAAGTTGGATTCAGAGTACCAGTTTAAAATTTATTAGAACCTTGGGAAAAAGAAAACGGAATAAAATATGTTTAAGTTGTAACGGATGAGGGAATATTGAGCTAAGGCTATAGAAGTTGAAATACGACCCTAGATTTCGAATTCAAGTGTAGAGCTCTTTTTCTTCTTCTCTCTTTCCCTCAGAGCGAGCGACAGGGGATCGTAACCTAGACACGTACAAAATGCATAACTAGACTTGAAATTATTCGTGGTTCAATGTTAAAGCACCGTAATTCTAAGACGAGTCATCTACTACTACTCTTCAATTAGGACCAACGCCATGCTACTTCCTAGCTGACTATTTGTATCGTTGCCTTTCAAGTCTAAATGATTTACACCTTTTCTACCTCTACACCAGTATGTCATCTTTCTGTATTTATGTGACAATCTCCAAATCACACACACATACACACGAACAAACTTCGCCTGATACTAGTAGATATTGAATTGACAGTGTTCTTCAAGCGCATTTTACTACGCCGATACCATTCTATATACGGTCCTTTCTCTTACGCATCATCTCCACATATTCCGCTAAGTCAATCTTGCAATGATATATACGACCAATGTTTGTATCAGACCGGTAGAAGATAATAGATAGTTCAACCCCAGTAGTGAAAGCTAAGCCGCGCCTTGTTGCCCAGTTTTTATGGCAGAATGAATACACGTATGAGCAGAGAGACTCACAGCTACATGTAAACTCTGCTTGTCTATGTAACTAGGCTTCCTTCCAAGCTGCAACAAAGTGCGCCATAAAGACAACTAAAGTGAGTTCCTATGATGGCACAGCTAGGTTATACCGCGCGTACATCTAGCTATTAGGAAGGTGAAATCAACATCTTAGTAGATATCTCTTCTCTCATTGTAGGAGCTGTGCTACTGAGCTCTAATCACAGCTAAGTTTAGGTCCACGTGTTAATGGTCGCAGGCCAATCATCATCCCAGTCGGTCGAGAAAGCTGATAAAAGGCATAGTTAACAAAAAAGAGAATAATCTAGAACGATTCTAAGCTTTATGTTGACGATAGGACATGAAAAATAACTTCTCTAGCTAGCGATTCGAGTAGAACCCAGTACAGTGTAGTCGTCAATTGAGTAAACCCAGATCTGAAGACGGGCAGTGAACTGCTTGTAGTTGTCCGGTTTAACCCTAACCCTGTCGTGCACAATAGAGGTTAATGAGATGACCTTAGCCTTGAACAAAAGGAAGTAGGCAAACAATATTGAAATAGCCAGGTTGCAGACGTTAATAGTAAATGCCTAAGCATGCTGATGTTATTGAAGGCATTGTATTGGAGTCTAAAGGTATCATATATGACTGCAAGTTAAGGTTATTTTGAAGCAGACAAGAGACATTTCTTGATTATCGGCAACTGCAGAACTCGAAGATGATATGGACAAGTAGCGGCTCCGCAGTTTGTGTCGGGGATTCAGAAAAGGAAGGATGCCCAAAAACAATATATTTATTACTGACGTGTTTTGCTATATTTAGGAACATAGAGCTGCATGGCCTAATTCAAATCTTTTTTTCGGCTAGTTATTAGCAGCTAAAGATTGTGGCACGTGGGGATTTGGCTGGATGGACATGAAAGGTTGCGTTGCCATTAAAAAATGTACGGTCTGCAAAATTCAAAGAAACGGTCACTTGTTAGTCAAGTTTTCTCACTTTCTACTGACTAACTTCATAGATCAGTTCACCGTAACTACTTATGTTCTCTAACAGTGTATCTAGATAAATAAACGCGGGAATTATGACTTGAATATATGGAAAAGGTGGCCAGAAAATGCAGCTCAGAACGATGTACTAGACTACTAAGCAAAGCAAGGCTTCACACTGGTTTGCTGTTTAGATAGAGACTTCCTTCTTTCTGTTGCTCTTGCTCTTTTGTCTTCTACATCATCTTACTAATGTAAAGTAACGAGACTGGCTTTTACTCCTCTTCCTTTCTTCGTGGATCTTGTATCTTTTTAGTTTCTTCCTACTTGAATCTGATATCACTATATCCATCCAACTTCAAACCAGTTATTCAGATATGACCAGCATCGTCTGATTCAGCTCTTATATTTTCAGCCATACTGTGTGTACTACCCAGGGCGCGCCTGATTTCATCGTTGGTACACTTAGGGTGCTAAGTATCAGCTAGTAGTAGTTGCTCTCTGGCCAGCTAGCTGTTAACTAAGTTGCAGCGAAGATCCAGCGTCTGATTTAGCTCACCGAGACACCAGCATAGGCAATACTATAGCACTATCATCTATTGCTAACTGGCTAGCTGTACGGCCTAGACAGCCACAGAATTTCGCTACTTAGCTTCCAACAGCTGCCCACGGCATCCTTTTTCTGATCTGTCCCAACCTGTTTGCTGCTAGTAGCTGTGTCCCTAATCACTATCCTTGTGAGTCGCTACTGTTATGCCTCTATGCGCATCTTGCTTGGGCGTTGGTCAACCGCAAGGACGATTAGCCGGTGTCGTACAGCCCTTCCGCCAACTGCTTCTCTTCACTTCCGCCCCGGTGCCTTCTTCTGCATATCCAACAGCCGGGCTTCTTATCCTGGCCTTTCAAATAGCGTCATTATCACTAATATGTACGGAACAATATACTGACTGAGTATACCACATAGCATTTGAATAGAATATACAATTGCTATTATTTGAGAAGTTGTACTGTTACTAGAGTTTGAGTCTTCCTCGATAGAGCTTCGCCTGAGACTCACATCAGCTTAGCTCTCCCTTCCCTTTCGTCCAGTCTTGACTTCTGCATAGTCTGCTTGTCCATGCTATCGTATACTTACTAGACATGAGCCTGCTTTTGAAACGACTATGGCTGCTTCCTCGTCTTCATCGTCTTCATTTGTGACTCGTCTCTCGGGCAGTCCTCGGCCTACAACGCAGCTCAGCCCTACGAAAGCCCACTATACTCTACGCAAACCACGCCAAATACTAGCAGATCTAATCATTCTACTGGTGCAGCCTCGGGACTGCGGGATCTTGACCTTGGACCGCCAGGCTACGAAGCTACAATGTGCGTTATGTGTCTTCAATCAAAAGTATATCTGCTAATACCGTCGCCATGTACAGCACATTATGGAAAAACACACTGAATGAGAAGACCATATATCTTGGGCCATGGCATGTCCTAGGTTCTCAAGAACGATGTGTCGAATGGCAATGTTCTTACGAAGCAGAGCGGCTTGGGCATTTCCGTAAGCCCGACAAGTTCCCTTTTCGTGCTAAACATCTGACCCTAACCCTTCTTCTACAGTCCCTCCGGACAATATATACCCGCACACTCGTCACTCTCAGCATCAGCTATTTAACGAACGCTCCCGTGTCGAGCAAGTTGTAACCTTTGGCAACCTGCAGCGTATCCGCTATACTAACGCCCACGGTACTTTAGTGCATGATGCCTATATCGCCGTCCGATACGATTTCACTAGCTTAGACGGCTCGCTGAACTTCCAAAACGCCATGCGCCGCAAAAAGCTTCTCGACTACTACGATGTCGATGTTTTCTGGTCGGATGCCCATCATCGCACCGACCGTTTTGGCAGCATCAGGGGTCTCGGTGCCATCCAGCGCATGATACTATGGCAGGACCACTATACCGGCTTGCATAGCCTAGCTGTGTGCGCGAATCGCACATCGAATAGAGTCTATCAAGAGTTTAATCTACACTGGTTTGAGCCTGAGTTGAAAGGCAAAAATGACCGTGAAAAGCGCATTAAAATGTATGTGTGCGGAACACGGCGCGGCGGACATGGTGGCAGCACGGGATCTTCGGCAGCGGCAGCTTTTGAGGGAACCGGCTCTAGCCGTCGGTTCTCATTACATCGGATTCGGCCGCGTATACGCGGCGTCTCAGGAATCCCGTCATCCATGGCCAGCGATGCCCCGTCGACAGATCTTCAGGTCGCCTTAGACTTCCGATACATCGGCATCCAGTTTACATACAACGAAGGTACGCAGAATGCTCAAATAGACATACAATCCATCTTCCTGATGAAACTAACTCGCTTTCTTTTCCAGACCTCGCCCGGTTTATAGACGCATGGGCCATGGCGCAACATAAAGATAGTAATATCAACACTGCATGTCCCCACTCTCATGTTACCGTCGATCTCCTATGGCCCGAGATTCAGCCACAGCAAAAATTCGACTCGTATTACCAATACCTAAATAGCCCAATATATTTTACGAATCGACTTCAGCCGGTTCGAGAACCGACGCACGAAGAGAATCAAGTCCCATGACCAACCTGAGCAAACATATCATGTAGCACATCACTCGCTCTTTAAAGCTGTTAAAAAGTCTCGATATGTCATTCAGATGGACCGTCCAAAGTAGAATTTCAAATCCCTATATCATCAGTTTTAATCTCTTTACTAGTAGCTTCTAATTGACAAAGAGAATGCTCTTATCTGTATTATGACATCATAAATACAACACTTTAGCTTACACACCATAACTCGATCCAGGGGGTTCTTGTGGTTCATTTGGTAGCTGGCCAATGAACTCTCTTGTATTACACGTAATGTCTAAGATAGTAGCCAGACTATACTATTAGCATAAACAAAAAAGGGTTTATCTTATTAGAGCACCCTGCTATTGTATTCATGATCTGAATGGTTCATAACACAAATGTCGTTATATATGCTGTGGTTAGATGGTTCTTAACAAAAATGAAAATCTTATATTGAACATGTTATACGTTATACATAGTGACTATTCTTTCCTGATATAAAACTAATAGCATGACCCCTACGGTCAAGGGCTAACAGCCTCGATAGTACTCAAGACTACCATGATAGTAGTAGAGTCACTTTAGCGTAAGCTCAAGCAAGGCTTTCTACAAAGGTTTGACAGGCCACACATTGATGCTACGTGTTTTTTGGGTCAGCTGCGTTATCCTAAGCATGGTTCAACTCAAGAATGCCATACTCAATAAGGACTGCCGTGTGGCGGTTGCCAGCTGGAAAAAAGGATTTAAAAAAGACTAAGCTTATGATCCAGGTCTCTATAATTATCGAATACACGGCTCTACAAGGATACCATGCTATCCAAGAAAATGAACTTGCAGTTGCGAAAGCTATTTGAACAGCCGTTTTCTTATTTGCAAGCATATTCTCTCCTGCTTCTTGCTAAAAACAGATTGAAGGACCTTCTTCGACGGCGTTTAGTAACACAGGACATGCCTTTGGACTGAGTTAAATATCGATATAGGGGAGTGATGCTAGTGCTAAAGAGATTTTTAGAGTCTTGTTATCCGAGTTGATGAGAAAGAAGACTCGGCTTTTGCAAGCAGCCCGTGGCATCCATCTACCGTCTCGTCGGGCATTTTCGTTTTGTTGAGCGGTTGATGATGCTTCATCTTGACAGCAATAGTAGCGATAATCCACAGTATAGCTGTTTTGGTTGCTTGATTTACGAAAAGATCGGCAGCTACAGATATCCTAAATCATATCGATTAAATTGGCAATAGATTTTTAGAGATACCAGTTGTTGTGAACTGGTTGTTTTTGGGTTTCATATTTGCCTTTAGTCGTTGATAACTGCGAGGTTTTTATTACTAGTAATACTTGATTAGTAGTACGTACTACATGATCCAACGTCCGCTAACACAGCAGATATTTTCATGGCCACACAATGGCCAGATCTGATTTTCTTTTACCTCTTTGTCGCGTGCAGCATGTTAACTCGGAATTGTGTATAACTATTATATCCATGTCTCGATGTCCTTGCCTTGAGTCTTGACTTGATTTTGAGTTTCATTCTATCAAGATTCCTCTCTCCAGCAATACTCATATGTCATATATTATTCGTAAATCCTACAGGCGATTCCTTGGCCTGGTCTTTCCGGCCTGGAGACTAGGGGTCAGAGTTCTCGCTAACTGTGGATGGTAGACTTTTCGGGCACCACCCGCCCGAGATATTGAGCACAGCTAGCCTGATTTTTTTGTTAACTCATTACTCGTTTAGAAGTGAACTATGACGAGATGAGTTAGCCGGATACTTTGGCCTGCTATTGTTCTCTATCATAGCAGCTATATCAGCAGCAGCAGCCATGTTTAAAGTGAGCAAAATATGTCTTATATAGATGCGGACTGGCATTCGTCTTCTACTGAATAACATGGACTAAAGATGAGGTATACATAGTACAATGTCTTTCTTACCTTCTTTCTTTTATTGCTGTACCTACATTGCAACGCTACTCGTCGAGAGTCACATCGTGGGATTCAACAGTATGCAGGAAGGAAGGGAGAAGGAAAGGAGGAGAACTGACTTGGGTTGGCCAAGACAATACAACACACAATAGACAGCAGAGAAATCAAGCGGTTCTATTCAGGTTGGGCAAACTGGCTATTGATACTAGGCTAGGCTGTATACTCAGAGCTAGTGTGTACACATATCCCCAGCAGGTATCTCTAAATATGAGGAAGAAGAAAAAAGGCTCTTTTATAAAGACTTGTCACATGATGATACATTAGGCGCTTGGATGGTGTGAATACTGATGCAGCATACTAATAGTCTGATGCAGAGGCAATGTGTGTGTGAGTGGACTCGGATTATGAAATCTGAACGGCAAGCGATACTACTATGTACATATATGTAGAGACTACCAAAACTGGATCTACAAACAGTCCTTGTCGTATTTTTTTTAATGGCAGCGATGTCAAGGCGAGATGGACAGCAGCAAGTGCAGCTACTATGTACAGATGCATTGCTGCCAAGCTCTAGAAGCTAAACGAACGAATATGACACGGCCCGAAAGGATCTGTCTCTCAAGCTAGCGAGCTTCTTCAATATTGATTCCAGGCAACGTCTGATTCTAGACGGGGCTGACTAGAAGGAACGCCGGGCTAAGGATCCGCGCAAGGCCGGGTGGCTAGCATAAGCGCCAACCAGACAGAATGGATGGATGATGCGGGTGGTATTACAAGGGGGATTGTGAGGCCAAGTTCCCCAGCCGTAAGTGGATGCAAACGTGTGGGGCTACTAATAAATAAGGCTGGCTTTGTATGCAAGTTTTATTGCGGGATATGTTTTGCTGGGCTATCTAGCCCAGATGCTCCAAGTTTGGTAGTTGCAGTGCTTTACAATCAGTATTTTAGCCAAGGTTACTCGGCCAACCAATCATAACCCAAGTTTAATCCTGAGTAGCTTCCCCACTGAGTATTTAGCTTTTATCACAACCCTCCTCATTGTTTATATCTTAAAATATGTTATCTTTGCTCCGCTAACATACTAAAATTCATGTCGAAACCGCGAACCTTTATTATCTTCTCCTAACTTGTCTCTCTTTTCGCTCTTCTATGTTGTCGCTATATGATAAGGGCTTGTCCTACTAGGTAGGTCACTAGGCCTTAGCATGGTGCCCATGATCAGGCTGGGGACAAGGTGTGTCTGGAGGCTACTATGTGATAAGCTGCTGAATGTCTGATAAAGGAAATACAAGTACATAGTACTTGCTATTGACTGCAGCTTTACTTCAAGTAGTTTCTACATATAGATAGCAACAATCTTTCTGCATGCATTTATTGGTATTTTGTTCTCTCATGTGCCATCCTGTTTTTCATCATTCACCCATCTATGTTACTTACTTCTAGCTATAAGCGGCACAGCGCCTAGTTTGGGATTTTCTTCCTTTTTTTTTTCCTTCCTCTCTTTAGTCTTTGGCCAATCAAGCTTTGACGGAGTCCTAAATCCAGCGCCAGCTTCTTTCCTACAAGGAAGAACGTTGCGCCTGTCGCGAAACATTGTCCAGCTCTCCATTCCATTTGGATTTATCCATCTCCTAATCTTTAACCCAATTAGACGTAGTACGCCATGGTTTCGTCTCCTCTTGCCACCGATGCTGCATCAGCAGCAGCTGCTGCTAACCCTAGTGCCGCCGCTGCCGCCGCCGTCGCCACTACCTCGGCGGTTAGCCCTCCTAATAATCCTCCCGCCGCTACCTCACCTGAAGCCCCGAACTCGCCCGGACCCGCTTCACCTCAATCAGGCTCTAGCGCAAACTTACTGCCTCTCCATGAACCACGCGGCGTCATTGAAATTGATGATGACGGCACCGACTCAGACGCGCAGCCTAGCATCACCGAGTCGGCATATATCGGGGAGACTGGCTCCTCAACTACGTCGCTGATGTCTTCCATCATGCGCTATCGCCAAGAGAACGGTCGCACATACCATGCCTACAAGGACGGCAAATATGTCGTGCCCAACGATACCCTAGAGCAGGATCGTCTCGACCATCAGCATCACCTGTTCATGTTGACGTTCGGCAACCGTCTGCATCTCTCGCCTGCTGGTGATAATGGTCACGTGCTAAACAATGTTCTTGACGCCGGCACTGGAACCGGAATCTGGGCTGTGGACTTTGGCGACGAGCACCCTGAAGCTTCTGTTATTGGCGTCGATCTTTCGCCTATCCAATCCTCGTGCGTGCCTCCTAATGTTAAGTTTCAGATTGATGATATCGAAGAACCATGGACCTTCAATGTTCTGTTCGATTTTATTCATAGTCGCATGATGACCTGGTCGATTTCCAATTGGGATCGCTACATCGACTACTGCTACACCAACTTGGCGCCTGGTGGCTGGCTGGAGCTGATTGATATTCTGCCCAACAAGAGTGATGACGATACCTTCAAGGGCACCCACACCGAGCGCTGGATTAGCATCATTTTTGAGCAGATGGGGAAGATGGGCCGTCCGACTGACTCGGCCCTGAGATACAAGGACCAGTTAATCGCCCGTGGCTTCACCAATGTTGTTGAGCGCAAGTTCATGTGGCCCCAGAACCAATGGCCTAAGGACCCTCACCTAAAGGAAATTGGTAAGCTTTTTTCTTCCACCAGTATACAACTATGACTGTCTAGATATCATACTAACAAATTGTTATCACTAGGTGCCTGGAACCTGGAGAACGTCGACTCTGGTCTGGAGGGTCTTTCTTTGGCTATCTTCACCCGTGTTCTTGGTTGGTCGCAGGAAGAAACGACTGCACTACTAGCCAAGGTTCGCCAGGAGATGCACAACCGCAAAATTCACGCATACTGGCCTATGTAAGTTCTGTTACTTTCCATAAATAATCATAGGGTTTCACTTGCTAACTTAACATATAGTGTCGTCGTGTACGGCCAAAAGCCCGAATAAAAAAAATTTTAAGCAAGGCCAAAGTAATACGAGCAATTTATAGCTCCAATAGTAGCTGGCCTTGAAATATAGCAATGAACGTCCACCATATTATATACCATCAGAATGACGATAATATTTCGCTTGTTTCTTCTCGTTTTCTTTGTATCTATCATACTACTAGTACTATCTATATCCCTGAATTATTCCCAATTAGTTAAACACTTAGTGGCCTGATATTGCTATCTATTTCATTACGCCTTATCAGCATCTAGGTACACTTGGTAGAACTTCAACTTCCATTGGCCCTGGACGTTCTCCAGGATCGCATGGGCAGCCCAGTCCTTGATAGTGACGCCAGAACTGCGGGTGATGTCGACCTTGCCGTACAACATGAACTCTGAAGTACCGTTTCCAAAAGGGAAAACCTTGTTAATAACGTGGATCCAGCCCTGGACGTCGTGCCACGCAGCTTGGCGAAGCCTAGTGATACCTAGCTCACGAAAGTCAGTCACATTGTGCAAAGTACTATAGATAAATTTGAAGGCTCACCCTCGTGGCCCTTAACGGAAACCGATGCCAGCTTTAGAGTAGCGTCGGGAGTAAATAGCGCGACATAGTTCTCGTCAAAGCCTGCTGTATCAGAGACCTTGTAAAAGTTCTCGAAAAAGGACACGATGCTGCTGTCAACAGCAAAGCCTTCGGGATATTGAGCCACGTATGAGTGGGACATGGTTGAAAGATTGATAGGACAGAAGGAGGGGAAAGGTGTAAGTAGAGAAGAGAGTCAAAGTGAACAGGAGAACAAAGTTTTGGCGACGTCTTCCTTGGCTTTTCTAGCAGTCTTTCAGATGACTGGGTTTATGGCCGCGGCCTTTCCACACTGCCTTTTCTTCCCATCTTTATGAGGCGGTGAGCCAGGTGCAATAGTAAACAGAAGTAGTGTTGCAGTCTCTGGATGGCCTGTATTGCGCCTTCAGTTCTGATTTCGAAACATCAGGTGGGGCGTTTCTTTGAGTTATGGCGTATTATCATGGTCATTATTTGTAAGTTATACGCTATACTAGTACATAGGAACATTTCTAATAAAAGTACAGACAAACAAGGTAGGTTGTACATAGATAGCATGAGTAGTCGCCACACGGATTGCAGGCCGACTGGTAGATTCCTTCTGTGGATTAAACTAAATGCACGAATAAATCCATCGTATGGCTTAATTATCGCAGCCAAGGCACATCAAAGTGTTTTAGTGCCTCATTTTGACTTGGCAGGCGAGTCCTATCTGCCGAGGAAGCCACGACGACTCGGCCTTGATTTGGTCCTTATCTACAATAGCCATTTCATAGCGGCCAACCAACGTCATGACCAGCTTATAGATCTCCAACAACGCCAGATTCCGCTCAATACACACTCTACTGCCGCTGCCAAACGAAATATCCGCCGCGCCCATGGTCCGTAGCCGCGCAGCAGTCGCCGCTTCGCTTTCCCCGGCCTGCGGTAGCCAGCGATCGGGTCGGAAGCTATCGGGGTCTGCACCCCAAACGCCACCTCTGTTGCGCCCTGTGACGTACGTGTTGAGGCCCACGATAGTGCCAGGCGGCACAAAGGAGCCGTTGGGGAGCTCGAGGCCAGAGTCGGGCACGTAGCGCTCGATACAAAGGCCTACGGACGGGTTTAGGCGGATGGCTTCTTTGATAGCAGCACTGAGATACGGCAGCGAGCGGGCTTTTTGGTAGGGTACAGGGCCATTCTTTGCTGTTTCGGCTAGGCCGGCGGCGTCTAGTTTGGCAACGAGCTTGACTAGGCACGTGGTGTTGGTCAAAATATAGTAAAAGACGCCACACATAGCGTTTGCTGTTGTATCAGCGCCAGTCATGATGTTGACTAGGACATAAAGTAAGACGACATTGTCATCGAAGGTGTCAGGGCTCTCCTCTCTGATACGCACGAAGCCATCCAAGAAGTCTTTGTCGATCATATTATCGTCGTCTTTCCTTTCTTGGGAAGCAGCAGCTCGTCTAATTGCTCTTTCGGTCATATGTCAAACGCTAAAGCTAATCAGTCCTGAGATGGTCGGAAGCTCGAAGGGAAATAGGCGGTTCTTCCACAACAACGTGTCTTTGGCGGGCAGCATCTAGCCAATAGTTCCAAACCTATCAGATAGATCTTCCACAAGGGCCATGATACCATCAAAGTCGTTTCCGCGGTTCATGTAGCCAATACTTTTACCAAAGGTCATCAGCGAGATGGCATCCCAGGTAACTATATCAACCTATCAGTAAAAACATCCTTAATGGCGAGACGATGCATAGCAGTTCACTTACAATACCCAATCCATGTTCCGAGGCAGAATTTCTTGCTTTGATCGAATATCTGGCAGTATTCTCCATAATGGCACTATGTGGTGCTCCAGGGACAGGATATAACTAGCTGGATAGTATTTCGCAACGGGCTTCTTCATGCATGCGTGCTCAGCTGGATAAGTTGTGCTAAATATGTTGTTATACAAACGGCCATTGTGAAACTCAGTCTATGGCATAATTAGTTAATAGATATTGGCTAACCAGGCCATAATCCATACTTGCCTTGAGAAACTTGTCGTCAGTGCCATAGATCACGCGGGTAAGCTCCGGGTAGTCGAGACTAAGCATATTTGGGCCAGTGCGCACGACCGGACCGTGGATGTCGTGGAGTTTCTTAAGCTAGAACTGGAACTTAAGACCGCGGACTTTAAAGTAGCGCCATCAGTTTGTCCAGGCTGATAATCGTTAGTAACACTCCATCATCGTGCATAATCATATTGACAACATCAGTCCTTGGGAATATTATAAGTAATTCTTACCAGCAAGTCTCGGTCCGGGATATTTCCGTTGTGGGGATGTATAGTACGGGATCACATATGACAGCACAAATGCGAGTAGCACAAGGGCAGTGCCATATTGGATCGTCAGAGACGCCACATGATGGATTATATCTGCTAGGTTTATTTAAGGGCCTGATATAAGAAAAAGCAGATCGCACAATATGGTGGTTGTCTAGCTCCATGATTCCTCGGTGTTCGGTGGTTAGTTGTAGTTACAAGTTATGGCGCTCTCTTCCCGTTGTCTAGCTAGGTTCTAGGTGCCCCATCTGCCCCTATTTGTGCTAAACCCTTATAGTTACGGTGTGCACGGCGTTGTGTTCATTATCACCGATGTATTTACTTCTTCTTGGAGAAGTCCTGTCATTTATCAAATGTAACTATCGACTCCATGTTTGGGAAGTCGCCGAACTGAATCCTTCAGCTATCAGCTGCTATTTTAGTATGTGACAGAAGACATAAGTATGCATTAGGAGGTCATGACTAAGTTTACGCTTCTCGTATCCTTTATCTTGAAGTGTGTGGTGTTTCCAAGTCATCACTTGATTCAGATACGTAGTCAATTAGTCACGCTAACTAGCTTTACTTTATAAGCGTAGTTTTTTCCACCAGTTGTATCGCACATGTAAGCTTGGATAAGATGATCAGGTAAATTAAATCAAATTAGCAGACTATGTTCTTAGACTTAGACTATAACTGCCAGTACCAAGATTCAATCGAGCAGTTTGATCTCACACTTAAGTCCAGTTTGTTTAGGGAACCAAGTGGCATCTATCTTCCATCCCTCGGGCTCCTACATGCTGTAGCCATCGTTGCAGGCGGAAAGTCTCTGTATCTGCGCCCCATATTGCTGAGTCGTGCCCTGTCACATGTGCCGTCATGCCAACTATCGTGCCACTAGGGACGACTACTACAGAGTCTGGAAGATTTAGGCCAGGCTCAAGGACGACGCGCTCAAGCGTTGTGGCGACAGCAGGACCCAGGCGCATAGTCTCGCGTATCACAGCGTCGAGATACGAGAGAGAGCGGACGTTTGTATAGGACACGCCGATCTTAGCATCTGTAGAGCTGCTGTTGTTCGTAACGTTGAGTAGATTTGCGGTGTCAATCTCGGCACGTAGCTTGGCTAGGATTGCTGGGTTTGTCAGTAGATAGAAGGTTGCAGGCCTGATGATGTTGGCCGTGGTGTCAGCACCTCCAATCATATTTGTTACCAAGAATAACAGTACAGTCTCATCATCGATAGTATCAAGGTGTGATTCCTGAGCAGCTAGAAAGGAATCAAGCAGGCCAGAATGCTGATCACCTTCCTCGAGCACTTTTCTAGCTCCAAGCGAATTTCTTGCGGCAGATCGTCTCGTCATGTGGTCTCTACTGTATTGTATAGCGTACTCAACAGGCGCCAGTGTCGTCTTCCACACTGCATTCTTGTCGCCCAGATTATCTAGCCATGGCATTTGGCCTGCCAAACCAGCTTAGTCGGTCCATAAATCGACGCTACTCATCGTTCCGTTACAGCTCAAGGCCATTCTTAATAAAATTGAACCGCTCGCTGAACGTTAGCTGAAATACGACGTCCCAGGTATCTTATACGGTGTTAGCGACACGTGCTCTTCATTCGTAAGAATAATGGTTGAATATACAAATTGCGATCCATTCACCTAGATTGACAGCGGTATCCGTCGAGGCAAACTTGATATCCATTTGCTTACTAAATCTGTCAATACTTGATCGAAAGCATACTGCTCATAAGATACGACCTGCCCATTGATTTCTTCATACGTTTGTGTATGACGGGATCTCTGGTTCTGAAGATATTCTGGACATACTTGCCTCGGTACCAAGTGACGCTGGTTGCATGGAGATCGGACTATAAACGCATATATTATTTACCAAAGGGCGTAGATATGCTTGTGGGTTCATCAGTGCCAATTCAGTCATGCCTTGAGCCAGGCATCATTTGTGCCGTATATCTTTTTGCTGTAGATAGTCCATATCTAGAATATTGGGGCCTACACAGACTACAGGGCCGTACTTGTCTTGTAGCCTTTTAACATGCCACTGATATTGCCATGTCGTTGCAATGTGAAAGCGCCACCAGTTCGTCCAGGCGGCTAGAGGCGGCCCGGGAAACTTGCATAATGGAGATGTTAGCCAAGATATAGAGTACCAGAGAAAGATTGCTAGTAAGAGTGTCGTTATGAAGCATAGTGGCTAGATTGAGGTAGGACACTGGCTGGGAATAATGCCAGCATAGGCGGAGAGTTATCAGGGTGGCTTTTGTCTGTTGTAGATTTTGGTAATCCAGAGATGAGGCATTCATAGTTAGCTGCTGCTCGGAATAGTAAAGCGAATTTCAGCATAAATGGCCTTAGATGTTGCTATGCGGAATATAGCCAAGATAAATGTCCGGCAATCTCTTCCAGGCCAGCGAATTCATGGTATTTGATGCGGTCAATCTGGCGTCATGACAACAACTAGTTATATTACTAATAGGCTATTTTATGGTTATCTATATGATATGAAGTGGCAAAATATCAGAATTAGAGGTCGTATATAATTGCGGCCAGTACCACAACTTGATAATAGCACTCGATGATATGCAAGCCGCTACAATTATCCTCATCTTCTTGATTGGTGTGATCACTCACTAGACGGTGTGACAACAAACAATACATTTAGTACACCACGTCTAAACGAAGCTATTCATCTTTCGATCTAGTTGGTCAATCACTTGACTAAACTGTCTCTCGGATGCATTGCGGACAATTTTTAGTACGGCCAAGTTCGTTATTTAGTCAATAGTAGCATTTAGCAAGATGCTATATAGCAACCCTAATATTATAACCCTTGGCATCGGTAGCCCTTAGCTAGGCTTATCTTAGCTTAAACTGATCAGACTGACAGAAAGGTTTCATTTCCTGTCGGCTATCACTAGTTTCCAGTTGTCTGTCTGTATACTGCTAGCTCTGTAGCAACTCATCGCCCAACACTAACTGATTTGTCATTCGTTTTCACCACGTTAAAAGGAGATAAAGCTTGTAAGATCATCATAAGTATTACTCAGCGATGAGTTCATATTACAGAATGTAGGGTCCTCCTTTCTTCTTGTTTGTTTTACAAGAATATAGATTCTATATCTTTACCGTCACCATGATGCCAAGCGACGTCATGTCATCATGATCATCACAAGACTCCGATAGTTAGCCGAATCGTTGCCTTTGGAACATTTACAGTATCTCGGTCTTGTAATACCCCAATAGTCGTCCTTTATAGATAGACAACAGAAGAAGCAAAAGGATCGAAAAGAAAGCGCTAGCACTTACACTTACAGAGTCAGGGGCAGTCAAGGTATATCAAAAGAAAAGGCGTAGTTAATGTAATGTTATTCTTGCCTTGTTCTCAAACACTCTTCGGCGGAAATCAATATCGAAACACGAGGCTACCGGACCAGGTCTCAAGTGGTGTTCAGGACGCCACACACAAGATACTGTATGGCTGATTCGACTGTAAACAGGAGGAGGCGACAGCTGCCAAGTTCTACTTTTCTCATTATTTATATAATAACAAAATCCTTTGAGAGAAGGGTAGATACGGAAGAAACGAATACAGGTCTCAACTTTGCAAGAAGGCTTGTAGGATGTCTGTGGCAATACCTAGCAACGGAAAACACAAGGTCGTGTATCTTTGAAATTTCGCTTCCACTTTCTCTTCACAGCTATACAATCTCTAGGCGCTTCGTTGTTTTGGAGCTTCAAGATACTTGAGCAGTCCCTATAGTTGCAAAAAAAAAAGAAAAATTGGGGAGGGGGGCTCACACTTAGATCAAAAAAATAACCTGAGAAAAAGAAAAAAACAATGACGTAGCATCACAAAGTACCAGTAGTAACTCTAATTTTTTCGTCATGTGAGAGACTTCTAGACGGGGTCTGTAGAAAAAAAATCAATATTCCAAGGATTTCTTAGTGCGGATACTGTATTGGTTTAGGCTGTCGAACGTGCTTTCTTACACCCTAGGCTTCCTTTTTTGGTTGAACATTTCTGACACGTATTGTGCTGCAAGTTTGACGTCTAGGCGAGCTAGTATAAACTCTGTCCCCCCTCTTACAACTTTTATCATATTCTCACTTGTTGTTTCTTATTCTCTTCAAGAGTTCGGCAGCTTCTCCAGTTACCCTTCATATTTACAATTAGTATCCTTATATGCCCGACTAGATGACATATCAAGAAAAGAGACCGCCTGTGTGAGAGAAGCTGGAAGGAGGTATCTATAGATTTACCGGGGACGCATCAATGTTTCTGTTACAAACCCTTTTTGCTCAATATCATCAGAACCTCGAGAAACTAATTCTCAATGTAAGATGAGCAGGCGATCACTCACTCGTCTTAGTTTCTATTTTGGACACTATAGGCGAATACCATGCTACCTCTACTCTTTGTCTCCGTTTCTATGATCTGTTCTGCTGATACGAGGCAGGGAAGACAAAGAAAGAGGGAAAAAAAAAAAGTTGCAGAAGGAAGGCTTCAGTTAGCGAGCAACCTTAGTCAGCCTCCGTCCCAACCATTCAGGAACAAGAAAGAAATTAACAGAGAGGCTCAGTCATGCAATGAGCTGTAGTGGGTTTTATAGAGACAAAACAGTAATTCGGACAACAGCTATGACTTCATAGGTTCTGCTATAGAGATCATTGAAGGAGGCCTATAAATTCCCATGCTTAAGATAACTTCCGCGACTATACATGTGCCATGTTCTTTCTTCAGCTACCCTAATTAATATTCCTTCGGGAAATAAGCATGTTTCTGTCATTTACAAGCTTCGGGGGCTTATAAAAACTACGCATGCTAACTTGAGCCTTTCTCGGCACCGAGCTGAAATATTGAAGATACTACTATATATTTAGTTTGGTAGTATTGATTACTACTAGTTATTCATCTGGGACGTTATCATCACGAGTATGCCGTCTCATCAGGCGCCGGTGATGGTCTGGAAGCCCAAGTCTAGCACAACATATGGCAGATTGCTAGTAACGTCTCATCGACTGGCTATCAATTGATTGCTTGTCACTATACTTTTAACCATAATCTAGGCCATATTGAAAGACCGCTATTCATGTCGTCTGTCCATGCCTCTGTCTCCAAGGGCTTTGAAAATACCAAAAAAAGTATTTATGCTTATGCAGTTTCTTATGAAAATGAGTTTGAAATGCTAATATATCAGCGTGTTTGCATTAAAAGGAGCATCCATCCATACACTCGCTAGCCCAAAATCGATACACCGCTTAGTTCTTCTAATAATATCCTTGATATAATAGCATATACACCTTATTGATAGAGTCTGTCCATTATATATCGTATATCTTCTAGCCCAGGCAATGGCGTATCATATTCCTAGCGAAGAGTTGCTTCCGCGCGCTGAGAATTACCACGGTCGGGTTATTTTCGGTTGGCTTGTTTATAGGATCAGTAGAACTTATGCCAATGTACACACATCCTGAGACGTGATGAATATGTAAGCTTTTCCCCAAGCAAAGAACTCCAAATATGTCTCTCATGGGGTTGGGAGAAGGAAAGAGAGCGAGGAATAACTAACTACAGGTGCTACAACATCTACTTTTTCTCGCTGTTCAAGCGTGTTTTACATTGGCTCAAAGCCCATGTTAAGTTGGATATCGTTAGCCTCCCCTGGCTAATGCGGACGAGAAGATTGCTGTTGAGTTTTGCGATTTTCTTTGTGTTTTCTGCTTGGACCTTGAGGAAATTTCCACAGCAGATGTAACCATGGAGCTAAATACTAGTAGCAACAACAGAAGGAGTCTACGGCACCAGAGGGAGAAATAGGGGACTCAAGGCCGAATCATACACTATAGTTTGTTTGTTCAGGCGGGTTTCACTTCTTGACTTTCGACATCCGTGCTTCAATATGTTTTCAGTGGTATCACCACTTGCTACAACTCGCATATGATTTTGTCCTAGAAATAGAGCCCTAAAAGTCTCTATGATTCTAGGTCTGAAATAAATAAATAAAATTGAAACAACGGCCAGTCAGTCCAGCCCCTGTAGAATATCTGACACTTTCGCCCTTTTTTTCTCTTACAAGGTTGGAAAAAACTATGGGAGAAATGAATTAAAGTTTCCTGGCCTGTGAAATCCACGATGGAATCTTTCAGGTTTATGCCCATGTAGCCTTCAAGCCAGAGAATCAAGACAGCCTCTCTACATGTATCATTCACTCGGGAAATTCAGGAGACACTTGACTGTCTGATACTCATTTATACATAGACGATCACCAATCTGCAGATGAGAGAGAGTATGAATGAGGGGTGAGAAAAAGGAGCCTTATATGAAAACACAGTTAACTTTTCACTGAGCCCTAACTATGCGCCGCTGGACCAACAGATGCCACTTAAGTTTTCTCACCACATGTGAAGTGCAAATCGGCTTTGCACAGAGAGAGATATGAGGGGGGGAGGGGGCGGTGCTGAATGAAATCGATATCAACATGACAAGGGCCTCCTCATGATGAAAAGGTTTGAAAATTCATGTTGCATCTTACCGTGTTTGATATGAGAGTGAGCAATACTGACAGAACCTTCTGATATGCTCTGTAACCTACATGATAAGTGAGTGAGTGGATAGGCAATGTTTATCAGTCAGACAGACCACTGCAACGCTGCCATCGTGGATATATTGCGATTATAACATTGCCTTTATTCTACGCTATCACTCAGTTAGCACACAATCTCATGTGTCTTGGGGGGGAGGGGGGGTGATATGTCTTTCAGAAGCCTTTGCAGATAGTCTCTAGTACAAGATAGTCTTCTCCATAAAACGATATGGGTTGTTTAAGCTTCGATACTTTTGAGTTTAACTTTGATCCTTCCCTAACGCGCCACGATGAGTGAGGAAAAAATGAACGATAAGGTCAGAGCCCCTAGTCTGTTTAGCTACGAGGGTCTAGCTTTCCTTCGGTACGGCTTCGGAAACGTTGAAATGGGTGAAGGGTCAGAGCCTTAGTCCTTCTTGAGCTCCCTTTTTTGCTCCCTCTCCCTCATAATCTAAGCATGCTACTTTGTACTAGCTTTGTGCTGCTTTTAGAGCCGCCCGGCCTGCCAAGGAGAACAACAGGACCTTGATAAGCTCTGTAGCACTGTCTGGCTCTCCGCTACGGCTCCACGACAAGTATTTCTAGCCTTAGTATTCAAGACTCTGGGAAGCTATATTCGGTTTCTGACTGTTTGCCTGTGACATCCCATGCCTACCAAGATGTCAGAGAATCCTGAGAAAGCTTAATAAAAGTGTCTGGATCAAAAGACTCCCTGCAGGTTGCTGGTTACTAAACTGTGATTCCCGTATTAGTCGACCCTATATCCTAACCCTACCCTACTACTAGTTTGCGTTTGACCCTACAACATAAACATCTTCAAATTGATGTCATATTAGGTCTTTCATAATACCAAGTGTAAGACTTAGTAACTTATACTTCGCCATAATGACATTTATATGGGCTCCTGGTCCGATCTTTTTACCTTCCTTGATCACAGCTGGTGATATTACCGCTGAGCAGAGCGATCTTCGTGCGCCAATCAGCCCTGCTAGTCAACGCAAGGCCTGACTTTGCGAGCTTACACTACAGAACCTAGCCTGGTGATAGTGATGTGGCGTTTGATGATCTGTTTAGCCGTGGATACTGGTATATATTTTCACTAGGAAACAACAAAGCAGATGCCCTCCCCCCCCCATAATGGCCAACATCTCTAGATATTAATATTCCTTCGATCCGGCGCTATGTAAACAAAGAGAGAACAACCGGCTATGAACAAACATGCAGGGCCAGGGCCAGGGCCGTAAAGATCAGCTGCTGCCTGAATATATTAGTTACGTACTGCTAGGAGCATCTCGAGTGCAATAGAACTGCTTGCCACCATGACTCTGATATTAATGTGCCGTTGATGTCCATTTGTCATTGTTCTGGAAAGAATAAACGACTCTCGATGTAACCCGGCAAATTATGACGGGAAAGAGCGGTGTTTCATGCCCTCTAGCTAGTCATTCAGTTATCAGGCACTGTTCAAGTGACTGTTTGAACATTTGCTTTAGTGACTATAGTGACGAGGATTCATTTTCTTCTCTACAAAGTAGAAGCTAGAGTTGAGGATTTGAAGCAAAGAGATAAGTTAGTCATTCTAGACAAATACGTGCTAACTTTAACGCTTCGAAAGACTATGTTGGATGTCAATGCTTGAATATTGCGTCCGGTAGTATACACATCATCGTCACCACCACCATTGATTCCAGGCCTCAAATATCGCTTGGCTGCGGTATTGGTAATAAGCTGTCAATCTCATTGACTTCGTGATGGCATTTCAGGCACATAAAGCGCTGCTGACTAGTCTAATTGCTCGCTGCACAGGGTCGGAGGAATTGCCTTCGTGTCAGAGATCCGAGACGATCGTAGTGGATCTTGTCGTTGTTTCTGGCCTATTCTCTGACCAAGAGAGTTCCTGCGTGGAGGATAGATATGTTTTGTCTTTTTTAGACTTGATCAATCTGAGAAGAGAAGTAGCTAGAACAAGGAAGAAAGAGAGAGAAAAAAAAAAGGTAGAAACTGACCTGGGGAGAACTCAGGACACAACAGAGAGAAAGTATGGGTGGGTTGGCTAAGCGGGTGAGTCTCGACCCTGTCACACTGACTTGATACACCCCCCTTCACCATCTCCTAGCTATAATCAGGACCCCGTTGTTTTCTACAGGCTCTTTCACTAACAGTAGAAGAAACACTAAACATCCAGGGACTCGAAGAAACAAGGCGTCCCTGAAAGCTCATACATGCACAATTCCATGCAAACACACACCTTCGCCCGTTAGAGGCTTTGGTTTTGGTGCAAAGACAGCGTTACATTCATAACGCTCGGAGGCGTGTATGAAAGTTCACGAACAAGCCTTGTTCTGTTACTTGACGCTCAACATGCAAAACGGGTTCACCCCCAGGCCAGCTAGTGAAGCCAAGCCCATCCGCACACATCACCTTTGTTGCCCCTACTAGCACCTAAACCTTGTTCATACTACTACTGCTATTGTCACTTAGTACTGCGGGTTTGGTTGGTTACTCGTTGCTGTCCTGCACTCAATGGGTGGTGGCCCAAGCTGGACTAGTTGGATTGGTTGTCCAGACGTCCATCGTTCACATACAAACCACAAATTTGCTGGTAAACAGTGTCAGTCTGATTTCATATAAGAGACCTTGCCCTCCTCCATCTTGGAACTGTTTCTCTCTCTCTTTCCTCCTCACCCACTTATTCACAGCCTTTCATAACCCCCCATCTTCTCATTTCTTCTTTTCTTCGGTCCTGGTTGGCCTTTTCTTTTTCTTTATTCGCTTCTTATTCTATACTGACCGGTTCAGCTTTAATTAACTTTTTTATTTTTATTTTCCATTTTCCACGCCCTCTTTTCTCCATATTCCTCTATCAAACTTTTGATCTGACATCGTCACTTCTTACGCTACTTTCTCTACCGACCAAAAACCAATACTTCACATCTTCAAACACACATCAGTCAAAATGGTTTCTTTCACCAAGTCTACTCTCGTCTCGGCTTTCGTCGCCCTTGCCAACGCTCACGCTGTCATTCTGGCTGCTCAGGGTCCCTCCGGACCTGCTTCTGTCGGCTTCAAGGGTTAGTTTACTACGCAGCATTTTCCGCATTTCTTCATGTCACATACTAACTATTTTCCGTAGTCGAGGACTCCATTGCCCGTAACTGCACTGGCATCAAGCCTTGCCAACAAGATGCTACCCTCATTCGTGATGCCGAGATCAGCGCCAACCTGGTGAACGAGTGCGGTCGCACTCAGCTGTCTGGAAACATTGACATTGGTGAGGCTACTGAGAACGCTCTGTCGGCCAAGGCTGTCACTCAGGCCAACCCCGGTGACAAGGTCACCGTCACTATCCACCAGGTTAACTCAGATGGTGCCGGTCCTTATGTCTGCGACATGGACATGACCTCTAACACACTGGGTGTCTCTGGCCAGACTCCACTGACTGTTGAGAATAACGTTCCCGGTAACAACGGTTTTTCCCAGGCTAAGACTCAAGCCTTCAACATCACTGTCACCATGCCCTCCAACATGAACTGCACTGGTGCTTCCACCGGTAACGTCTGCACTGTCCGCTGCCGTAACAACGCCTTGGCTGGTCCCTTCGGTGGCTGCTTCCCTGTCCAGCAGCCCAACAACACCTTCGTCAACTCCGCTAAGACCATCACCTCTGCTGGTACTCTGGCTGTCATCGAAGATCAGGTTCTGTCTTCCCAGGCCGATCTTCCTGCTGCCATTGCTGCCAATCAGAACGCTGGCCTGAGCGGTGCCGTTGAGGATGTCGCTGTCCTGAACACTCTGTTGGCTACATTCCCTAGCACTGCTTTCCCCGTCGAGACCCCTAACGCTGGTGGCCTAGCTGATTCTGCTGCTACTCCTACGGAGGCTTCGTCTTCTGCCACCAAGGCTGCTAAGGCCACTAATGGTGCTGCCACTCCCACTAAGGCTGCTAAGGGAGCCAAGGGCGGTAACGGTGCTAACGCTGGCAACGGTGCTAACGCTGGTAACGGTGCCAACGCTGGTAACGGTGCTAACGCTGGCAACGGTGCTAACGCTGGCAACGGTGCTAACGCTGGTAAAGGCGCTAACGCTGGCAAGAACGCCGGCAACAACGGTGCCAACGGTGCCAACGCCGGCAACAACGGTGCCAACGCCGGAAACAACGGTGCCAACGCCGGCAACAACGGTGCCAACGGTGCCAACGGTGCCAACGCCGGCAAGAACGCCGCCAAGAACAACAACGCCGCCAACGTCGCCAGCACTGATTCCAAGGTCCGCCGGGACAGCAACCTCCGCTGGGCTCGCCGCGCTGAGGCCCAGGAGTAAATTAGTCACTTCAGCTCTATTTTTCTCGTTTTGAAAAGCTGAGTGTATTTATTTGCTGTCTCTGAGCAAACCTAGCTTTTCTACTGATGTCTTCTCTTCTGCCGAGGACTGGAAGGTGCTCGCTGGGAAGGGCTAGTTCCTGTCATCTTAGATGTTCACGCAGCCGATCTTCATTGGTTGCTGGATATCGTTGAAGAGTTGTACTTACGGCGTCTGTCTAGTTCGTACTCAGAGGCTTCTGCGTCTGTCTACCTAAGGCTTTATTCCCTTTTTGTTGTTTGTTTATATCCGTTGTTCATTTTTCCCCCACTAAGGCTGCGCTGTTGATTTCTTTTACTATTATTACTATTGTGCTATTTTTTTTGGATGTTGAATGAGAGAAGGGATATCTTGAGAAGAGAAAATAACCTCGTGGATCAACAAAGGATTGAAAGAGGTTGAAGAATTTAGGCAGACATTAGCTTGTTTTATGTTTTTTTGTTCATCTTTCATAGAAATGATTAGTTTATCTTTTTTTCCCGAAGAAAAAAAAGGGGTTACCTCAAAAGGAGTTTCTTTGAACCGTCCTGTTCTACTTCGTGCTTTGGATATCTTCCTCTTTCTGTCGGTAGCCTAACGTTTTTTTCTCTCTATGTTCTTATTTTGTGAAATCGGTGTTTACCGCAGGTGGCATTTACATGTTAGAAAAAACCGTCCACGTTATATGGCTATCCTCATCAGTGAAAATGGCAAATATTTGATTTGTACAGTATAATTTTGTTCATCTTATTTGTATGGCGTAAACCTGAAGTTGAGTTAGTCTGTCTGTAAGACTGCATTGGAAAAGGAAGAGTCTTGTAACACGAACTGCTCGATCGACAAAATCACATTGCATGTGTAAGTATTTGGAAAGCGTGACGTTTAAGGGACCCCTCCGGATACGTAAATACCCGGCCTGTTCTGCATCATCAAGAGTGTGTGTTTCAAGTTTTGGTATGAAGACTGGTTTTAGGTTTTGACTAGATATGAGACTGTCAAAAATAGGAGGGAGGGGGTGTGGATTTAAGAGTTCGAAACATCGATTTGTCAGAAGATCAAGATAGTCAAAAGGGAGGAAGGTATCACTTGTTTCATTGTAGATGCAATTGCCATTTCTGTGAGTGTGCCGAAGTAAAGTGTATTCTGTGAGAAATTATACAGGTGAAATGATAACTAGTTATACAGGCTTATTCACGTCACGTCTCTCTACACGGCGTATTTGATCAAAAGATATTCATCATATCTTGTATATTATTGAATGGAAATATAAGAAAAAAAAACGCCAATGTTGAAAGGTCGTTTTGAGTAGATTTCCTCTCTATCAATAAAGAGAGTGCTGTTTGGTTGAAAGAAACATCAAGAAAATGATAAAGAACAAGAAGAAGTATACAAACCATAAGAGACGCATATATGCAAATGATGAACTTGCATCATGACATGATATTCGAAACAACAAAGGGTTGCCTGAGTTTGCGGGACACATGAGCAAAGTATATAATCGAACCCTGTAGACCAAGCATCACACACATCGATTCCCACGTAAATGGAGATAGTACCAAGAGTGAGAAGAAAGGTGGTGATTATTCTTGGTGAAAAAAAGAAGAGAAGAAAATAACAAAGAAACCTTTTGGGGACCCCAATACGGTGTAATAGGAAGAAAAGAACACCTCATAACAAAATATGACGAGAAAAGGAAGAAGAATGAAAGAGCTTTGTCACCCCAAACGTAAGAGAGACCCTACGATAAATCCAAAAAACAACAAAAAGGTTTCGTTGAAAGAACCGTTGTGCTGTAAACTTTTGGTTTGCTCTGTAGATGCAAGATGTGGTCTGGTGCCAAAGTAGAAGAGGGACAATAAAAAAGAAACCAAGAAGATAGGAGAAACGATATATCACCACACAAAAGCAACATTATCAATCAGGCTTAGGGAACGTTATAAAGTGAAAGTGGTCGATAAAACAAAGTTGACTTGTGTTTTCTTTCTTTCTTTTTTTGTTGTTTCTCTTCTTCTTTTAGTAGTTCAGACCGACGACAATTAAGAGCAAAAAAGTAGTTGATAAATAGGACAAATGGAAAAAAATTCGTGTCGTCTAATCATAGAAGCGTGCGGAGGAAGGGGGTCACTGTTGAATATGGCCCCTCCAAGATGGTGATATAAAAAATAAGAAAAAAGGGAATTGGAACGAAGGAGGATCTGAAAAAAAAAAGAAGATATGAAGCGGTGTGCTGTACCCTCCGTGTGATGTGTTTTGAGTTCTTTATTTTTTCGTTTCTTTGAAGATGAGATCATAGTTGAGATCAGTCAGTTCCAAGTAGGCCAATAGTCATCTTTTGTAGATGAGCCAGAGTCAAACACTTAGAACTTGAGGGCCTTGGGCTGCTCCCAGGTGAAGCTCTGGTTGGTACCAAAGTGTCCGTTCTTGGCAGTCTGCAGGTAAATGGGCTTTGCCAGATCCAGCTCCTTGACGATGACACCCGGGCGCAAATCGAAGTTGCTGCGGATGATAGCAACCAGCTCATCCGATGTCTTATCAGAGGTACCGTACGAGTCAACGTAGATGGACAGGGGCTCAGCGACACCAATGGCGTATGACAGCTGGACGAGGGCACGGCGGGCAAGGCCAGCGGCAACTAGAGACTTAGCGATCCAGCGACCGACGTAGGCAGCGGAGCGATCGACCTTGGAGAAATCCTTGCCGGAGAAGGCACCACCACCGTGGGCTCCCCAACCACCGTAAGTGTCAACAATGATCTTACGGCCAGTCAGACCAGCGTCACCCTGAGGACCACCGATGACGAACAGGCCAGAGGGCTGAATCTATTGGGGAGTTAGCAATTTTTTTTCTTTGTTCATCATAGGTTTCAAGTGTATTTTTAGGAGACCCTACGTGGTAGATAGTGTCGTTATCCAGGTACTTAGCGGGGATGCTTTTCTTGATGATCTTCTCAAGGATCTCCTTACGCAGTTCCTCGGTGGTGATCTCGGGGGCGTGTTGGGCGGAAACAACAACAGTGTGGACGCGCTGGGGGACAACAGCACCGTTGTCGTGCTTATACTCGACAGTGACCTGAGTCTTGGTATCGGGACGCAGCCAAGGTAGAGAACCGTCACGGCGGGCAGCAGACATGGCAGCGTTCAGCTTGTGGGCTAGCTGCAGAGTGAGAGGGAACAGCTCGGGGGTCTCATCAGTAGCATAGCCGAACATTATACCCTGGTCACCGGCACCTAGCTTCTCAAGGGCCTCGTCCAGGTGCAGACCCTGGGCGATATCGGGTGACTGCTGCTCAATAGCGACCAGCAGGTTGCAGGTCTTGTAGTCAAAGCCCTTGGAAGAGTCATCGTAGCCAATATCGCGGATGGCATTACGGACGACCTTCTGGTAATCCAGCTTAGCCTTAGTAGTGATTTCACCGAAGACCATGATCATACCGGTCTTGGTAGCAGTCTCGCAAGCGACCTTGGAAAGGGGATCCTCAGACAGGCAGGCATCGAGGATGGCATCGGAGACCTGATCGGCGATCTTGTCGGGGTGACCCTCACCGACGGACTCGGACTGCGGAATAAAACAGGATTAGGATATGTGTTCAAGAGCAAGCGGCGCCGGGTCCGACGCGGATTAGTTTGGGGACAGGCTTACGGTAAAGAGAAAAGTACCCTGGTTAGCAGCCATTGTGAATGTGTGAGAAAGAAAAGGATATCAAGACAATAAGAACACTGCAGTACTATAATAGTTAGCTTGAAGTCTAGGATAAGAGGCGCCGGTGTAGATTTTCTTTTGTTTTTTTTTGTCAGAGAACTGGTACAAGTGAAGACGGCGGGGTTCTTGGCTAGTATGGCGCAAACAAAACAGAAGAGCTCTAACAGCTAACAGCAGAAAGGCCAAAAGCAATGGATACTGACCCTTTGAGCGATGAGAAGAGGACGAGAGGACAATAGGATGAAGAGGAAAGAAGAAAAAAGGAAAAAGAAATTCAGGAAAAGAGAAGAAGAGGGGAGGCTATATATTACAAGGCAGTTGAGGAAAGGAAAGGAAGGAACTAATTCTACTCTGCCGATAGGCGTGCAGAAATTGCGGTGGGATTCATTTTTATTTCTTCAATTTTTTTTTAGCGAATTCGTGGTAGCACTAGAGCCATACGACATAGTTAGCGCGCTAGTTGTTCTTGTTCTTGGTTTACTATCTTCTGGCAGTCGGAGTTCTCATTTAAACCTATTCAGACTTTGAGATTAAGGGTGTGAACAAAAGTAATAACAAATAATAGAGCATAGAGGCTAAATTTTTGTAGTTAGCTGTCCAATCGGCGGTGCACTGTAATTCTGATTGTGTGTCAAGCAACCGTGCATACTATTTGTCATGAACTACATATAGCTAGCCGGCGCCAAACACGCTGTTGTTAACAATCTCAAAAGATCTGGCATTATAGTTCAAGGCTAGTGGTGAACGTTCCTGTGCTTGTTGCTTCCCTATCAGTATGCGCCTGATAGAGAGATATTTTGACAGGTCGTCCGTGTTATATGCAGCCCAGAGCTCAAATGCCCCCCGGCCTGCCATGTACATGTACATATAGTGCATATACCCATCGTACAGGCAGGTAGGCTGACTGGCAGTGTTGCAAGTCGCCATCCATCTAGGTCAGCTAGTTTTGACTGCAGCTACATTACTACAACTGCATCTTTAGCAGCTTCGAGCAATGAAATGTCTGCGTGTGTGCTGAATAAGATTGCCTAAACGATGGATGGATGCGGGCACGTCCTTGAAGTCCCAACAAGAAACGAGACGAAATCCACCCGCCCACCGTCCGGGAACTGCATCCTTGTCTTGCTGTACATGCACTACATGCAGGCCGCTTGGTTTGTTATCTAAGCATAAGCTAGAGAGAGAGAGAGAGAGAGAGAGAGAGTGTGTGTGTGTGTGTATCTACCTAGCATAAGCTTATGGCATGAAGGCTAGAATAATTCCAATGGTTCTTGTTGACCTTTGAGCAATTGTCAAGGCTGCAAAAGGCATCAAAGAGACAACACAAGCTACAATGTCTATAGGCAACACGGCACATATTTGCGTCTCTCGTCCGGTTGTCGGCATGAAGCGCCACCAATAAAAGCCCATCTCGCCATCGCCCTGGATTACTTTGCATCATGGCGTGAATCGCCCCCCTTGACAGAAACTCCAGAAAATAAAAGAAGAGGAAAAAACTTCTCTATGTCTTCCTAGCCACTTCTAGCTTCCTTTGCCGCCAGCCATCGAACCAGCCTTCGACTATCTTCTTCACACCCTTCCGGGTTCAGGCTGAGAGCTGGCCTCAATGATATCTCTATAATGCTACTGATGTACCGTCCCGCCTAGTATCCTGTCAGCCCCATCTTGCACTGCAGAAGCCTGTGCATGCTTGCATCTCGTTATCTTTCAAAAGTTATAGCCGGAACCAAACCTGTCCAGGGCGAGTAGTGCAAGTTCGTCTATTTGCACTTTTCTCTGCTGTTTCTAGTGCCTATTCTAGTTCTATTTGTCCAGTATTCTGTCAGCAAGCATTGTTCCAGGAGGTACCTTTTGTTGGACATGAAAATATGGCAGGATGCTTGCAATGACAAAATTCAACATCTTTTCCTACTTTTTTCTCCTAGGAACAGGCTCCACAATATGTGAAAACCCTCTTGCTGCACAAGTTGCATTCATATAATATTAACGATTAAAAAAAAAGTTGCATTTGTGATTGCGCCATTCTTTAAATTGCCTAAGACAACTTAAATCTTATAAGTGGAGCTGACCAGCCTTTTCTATGCTGATATTAGGGTCTATTGCCTCTAACTCAGTCTACTGTTTAAAACCTTCATGTGATTATCGCAGTTTTAGTTTAGTTGACCTTAGACTCCTTTCTCTGCCCCTCTATCACAAGCCAATTATCAGAACTTCTAGCGACTGCTTTCCCCAACGGGCTTGTGTCTATGCTTATGACTACGTGTCGCGGAGGACAGGCCCCTAGGAAGCAAATTACTCATCATTATATACATCATTATTATATAGGCTTAACGACTAGCCACTAGACTAGCTACAAACAAACACTTGGAATCCCCCTCCCCGAGTACCTTTGACTGTCCGCTTAGAACATTTGGCTCACTCGCTAACCTAATAGAACATAATAGGCAAGCTCTCTCAGAAACTGAAAAAAGCCGCCCTTACCCCTACTAATAGTCTAGTTACTATCTGTTTACCTATTGCATATAGCATAGCGGATCGTTTACCAAAATGAAACCCTCGTGCCTTGAATCTAGCTGTTCGTTGACCCATTGTAAGGGCACCCGTCACCTCCATGATCTCCCCTCTCAGTCCCACAAGACGCTAAACGTCGTGCGAACCAAAAGCCTTGGATGCATACACATGCTTCTTTCTGTCCAAGAACATCTTTCCATCGTTGCTAGCGCCGTCCTCATTTGGACAAGTTTTTATATGACAGGTTATTAACTATATTGCGACTTATATGATCATCAGGATATATGTTTTTCTGGAAGCCACAAGTGTGTATATATCTAGATTCAACATTTTCTTACATTTCTTTTTAAAAAAAAAACCAAACAACGCAGAGATTAGGTAAGTTCTTCTTCCCCTCTACCTTAACAGACAAACGAGCCATGCAAATCCCTTCACTCCAAGCAGCCAACCAGGGTTATCCATATCGTCTTGTACTAGCATATCTTCCCTTTACCATTTCTCTCTCTACACTTACAACACTCAAATGTAGGTAAACAACCATTTTCTTAGCAACAGACCCAGTATTTGTCCTGGCCTAAACAATGTTCCTTGCATTCCCCCGGGATGACGGGATGGATTGTTACGATAGTGTTACCAACCACTGTATCGCTCTCTCTCTATCATATGCTCCGTACATCTGCCTTGATCTCGACATCTGACTTGTATGCTAGTAAAGAAAACTAGTAGCTAACCTATCTGTCAGAGGCTGGCCTACAGGCACCCATAATATGGTCCAGGTAGTCAGTCATAAGTGTAATATGCTCTTCGTAAATCCGGTAGACTTCAAATATACATCATCATCATCTGTCTGTTAGAAGGAGCTACGGGCAAGACAAAGGTTTCATAATTTATAAACTAGGACAAGTAGTCATTGGTGGCAGCTCTACGAAACAAATGGGAAGCTCGGGCGTTCCTTATGTCCAGATTCTAGTGACAGCCCAACTTCCCACATCATCGCACATGAATTGCGTTTACGGCGCACTGCCCCCCTTAAAAGAAATACAGATAGTAGCAACTGGCTAGCCAAAAGCATACAAGAGCAAAAGTCGCATTACATTTACTGCATGTGTACAATGCATATTATCCATGTATATGTACTAGTACAGTTATAATGCATAGTATCTTATCTTTTACACATCCAACAACAGGGCTGGAATCATTGGAGCACCTAGCTGCTCACACATCCTATTCATGCAGTCGTAATCTAGGATTATATGTAGTGCTCCATCAATAGGCAAACCTTTCTAAAGTGACATCAGGGTTTTGCTGTTGTTCATTAACCAACCCTTAGTGTGGCGTATAGTTCTAACCCTGGATTATGTGCCCCACCTTTTCTAAAGAGCCTTCGACGACGTTAGTTTTGATAAAGAAAAAAAAACGCTGTGCAATAGCATTATAGCATAACACCGAGTCGTATCTTTACACTCAATATTGACATCTGAGATATTCTTCACCAACAGACACACCAAAGCTACCACTTAACTAAGACTAAAAGACCAACCTACAAGATGAGTAAATACGGCGTCATGGTCATGGGCCCTGCGGGCGCTGGCAAGGTACGTACTATCTTCCTCATCCGAGAGCTTAGCCAAAGCGCTCCCTGGAACTCTTCAATTAACAATAAATGCTTATTATTCCCATAGTCAACCTTTAGTGCTGCCTTGGTCACACACTTGCAACTCAATCGTCGCTCTGCGTTTTACGTCAACCTCGACCCGGCTGCCGAAACCTTTGAACACACGCCTGACTTGGACATCCGGGACCTGATCTCCTTAGAAGATGTAATGGAGGAAATGGGACTCGGTCCCAACGGCGGCCTCATCTACTGCTTCGAATTTCTCATGGAGAACCTGGATTTCTTAACTGAAGCCCTCGAGACTTTGACGGAGGAATACCTCATCATCTTCGACATGCCCGGCCAGATTGAACTATACACACATGTTCCCGTGCTGCCGACGCTCGTGCGCTTCTTATCACAGCCAGGCGCCCTGGACATCCGTCTATGCGCCACATATCTGCTCGAAGCCACCTTCGTCGTCGACAGATCCAAGTTTTTTTCTGGCACACTGAGTGCTATGTCTGCCATGCTGATGCTTGAGATTCCGCACTTGAACGTGCTATCCAAGATGGACCTGGTCAAGGACCAGGTGCGCAAGGCGGATATGAAGCGGTTCTTGACACCCGATGCGTCATTAATCGACGACGACCCTGTTATGCGTGAGGCGGAACTCGCAGATCATGAGTTGGAAAAGACCCAAAAACCAGAGGATGCGACGAACCCGTTGAATAAAGACTTGATGATGCGCGGTGCTAGCTTCCGTCGCTTGAATCGTGCCGTCGCCCAGATGATTGAAAGTTTCAGCATGATCAATTACTTGAAACTGGATGTCACCAGCGAAGACAGCGTCAACGCCATCCTCAGCTTCATCGATGATGTTATCCAGTATCATGAAGCGCAGGAGCCCAAAGATCCCCATGACGAAGAGTTTGATGGTGCTGATGATGTTGAAGACTAAAGTAACCTACAGGTAGTGCAGTAAATGTACGCAAAAAAACAACGGCATCGTAACTTCGCTATGTATCCTTACTATTTACTTATCACATCTCTTTTAGACTATGGCTTTCGTTTTCAGGCGTTTGGTTAGAGGGCAAAGCGGCGTTCATATGTATTTTTTCTTATCAATCTGCCTTCAAAACCTATCTATATATCGAATTCATCTCCAAGTTATTATTTCAATAGCCAGGATACACACCGTAAGACAGCCGACGTAGTTCATTGCCACTTCAGTTTACTAATGTATGAGTTATACAGAGGCAACGCTTGCTTAGAATGATATCTGGGATCCGCACACTGATGAGATATCTACTGAATATACATCTAGTTCAATGGGGGAGAAGACAAATCTTAACATGAAAGCCCATATGATAATTTCTAATATTTAATATTTCCTAATTCCATCCATATTTCCCATCCCAGTAAAACAAAGAGGCCCATAATCCTCTCACCAAATGATATGAAGAAAGCGAACAGTAAGACAAGTAAAGCAAAAGACTAGCCAAGTACAAGAACAACACGGTAGTATGTTGAAAAAGGCACAAAAATCGATGGTAAGATAACAGGAAGAAACAACAGCGTGCAGATATAACAGTACATCAGAAGGTACAAAGGAATGAGATGAGGAAAAAAAAGTAGTTCGGAATTTAACAAGCCGCAAGTAAACGAATAAAGATAAATGCGTTAACACGCAGATGAATGGGGAAGGGGGGGGGGAGAGAAAAGGTAAAATAGAAGTGACGTAAATCATAACTAGGTCGTATCATATCCAAAATTCGAGCAGCCAAAAACCAAGGCAGGCTCTTCTTTTTATTGTGTTAAGTAGTATTAATCAAGGTAGTTCAGGCAGATTGGCTGGTCCCCTTTCGTAGCATCTTAAAGAGAAGAGAGATCAGGCCCATAAGGAGGAAGTTGGGCATGACCTTGGAGATTGTGTTTGGCTGCACGTGTAGGATAAGTCAGAAAGAAGAAGACCAGATGCGTGGCTGCAAAGAAGGATAATAGTGTATGTAGAGCAAAAAAAAACCCAAAAAATCAGTCAAAACGAAGGGAGACAAAGGCATCAACAGATGCTCTCAGCGATGAAAGGAGGAAATCGCATATTTTTAAAATTTTGATAGTTAGAAAATTCCAACAATAAGCAGGGGATGGATGACAAAGGGATCAAGTGAATCGAATCAAAGCGACTGAATTCGAGACATGATAGAAGGAACCTATCCCAGACATCACAGGTAGAGACACTGATAGTACGTATAGTGCGTTCCCTACCGTCTCGCAGCACGCGTAGCCTCGGCCTGGGCCTCCCAGCGCTCATACTCGGACCACCAGATATCCTTGACCAAGGAGCCCCAAGTAACACACTTGCCGACGAGCTCAAAGATATCGGCGACGCAGTTACCCACGCCGCGCTGGTAAACGGAGGCAGCGATAGCGAAAACGACGCCCCAGAAAACAGCGCGCATAGCTAGCCGAGTCCAAAACGCAATCATGCGATAGATCCACACGAGCACCAGGCACGCGACGGCTAGGATGGCGCCAAGAGAGAGCAGCGGGACGAGCGAAGAAGGGTCTGTCGAGGATGAGGTGGCAGAGTCGAGCAGCGGCGAGGCATAGGCACTCGCATATGTGCCGGCCGATTGCGCGAAGAGTACGGCAGTTCGGCGCAGGTGTTGCACGGGCGACGAAGGTGACAATATGTGGGTGTGCACTAGTGCGAGGAAGTTGTCGGGGACGATGCCCTGCAGTGAAGCGGAGATCGGCGAAGACATGATGGCGACTAGTGTGATAAGGATGGTTTTGTTTGTTTGTTGTACAATGGCACGCGATCGTGAGGCTAACTTGATAAGCGGACTAACTAGCTTTGTCGGCGAGAAGCTCACGAGGTAAGAATAGCTTCTGGCGAATTAACTAGAGCTTGTTTTCAATTCTTTTTCGTACAGTGTGATCTCGTGACGCTGTTTGTTTAGAGAGACTTAGACGTTGGAGGCTTTGGTGCAAGGCTGAGAATAGATGAAAGACGAATGTGTCCTTTGAGGCGAGTCGCGATGAAAAAAAAAAAAACTGCTTTTGGAAGATGAAAGAAAGAAGATGAAAAAGAAGGAAAAAAGTAAGGAGACGAAGAATCAAGGCGGGTCAGTGATGGTCTTTTGATATGTGATTGTATCGAGTCGTGGAAGAAATAAAAATTAATGGAATAAAAGAGGATGTGGTAATTTAGCGTATATTTTTGTCACAAGATCAGAGATTCCGCTTTGCTGTCTTTACCAAGACCAAAAGACGCTGATTGGCCAGCGCCAATTTATTCTGTCTTTTTCTATCTTCTTCTTACTATGTATTTATTTGTCTTTTCTTGCCTGTCAAACAACTAGGAAAGACCCTTGATTTGTTTTACGCCTCATTTTTTTTTATTCTTTGTATTGACAAAGTCGCTTTCTTTTATTCCAGCGCTAAGCTCAATTATCGCTACTTGACATTTTTTTTTCTGGCTAATTACTTTTCTGCTGGAAAAGGAACAAAAAAAGGGGGGGGGGGTCACGATACATATTGCCGCCTAAGTCATGGTTAGTGCCTCTTTGCGCATCACTACTCCATGAGAAGCTAGACTGTACTATGTGTTTCGTTTACAAAGTGTGTCACTAACAGTCTTAAACTTTTGTTTCGTTTTATTGCTTTGTAGACTTAACCCAGATAAACAAGTATCAAGACAAACAATGGCAAATAAATAGTAGTTATTGGAACTCCGGGGCTTTAGAATGCTTGATGTGCTGGCATTGCAGCAAGTCAGTCGAACAAATCTCGAGTTCTCCACAATGTTATATCTTTGTATCTCCAGTGTTTTTAAGCCCATCGTACTAATAGGTAACAACAGGACTCGGGAAAAAAAATATAACGAATTGTCAAGTATATCGCCGAGGATCCCCTCTCCCCTCCTTTGAGATATTGGTCATGGGCTTTACTCCCATTTCCGTTCCTGAATCTAGCCAATCACCAAACTATGTCCGTGTTGCTTTGATACTTGCCTAATACAACATAGCTCACTCAGATCGAATCTAGACAACTTTTGGCCATGTAGCTACTGCATTTTGATGTCATATGAACAGAGCACAGCCCATCATCGTATGATATTCAGAATGAGGGAGTCAATACACTTGCATTGCACGTTCTACAAGTAACAGAAGACGGTCACATATACCCGTAGCCTTTCACATGTCAAAATACTGTAGCCTACCTCCAGAGACAGTCAATAGTCGTCGCTCTACGCATCTTGACAGCTCCAAATCCACCTACTTGCTTGCTATGCAATCCAACATACATGTAACGGTTTTCTCTCTGGACACACGAAAAGGCATATAGAGTAGTTTAGCCTTGTCGGCCACATAGTTTGTCACATAATGCTTCTGCATTCTTGTTAGCTATACATCGGCAGTGGACTTTACGATAATGACAAAAGGAGAGTCTGGATATAATATGCATAGCAGCAAGATATAATGGTAGTAGACAAGATGAGTAATGCTAGAAGAGCAAGCAGTAGGGCGCCATTCTTTACCCGCATGTAACCCAGCGCAGCCTAACTTTTATTCCATCATTGGCTTCTTTTGGTTTGTCATATACACATAGTAGCCATGCCCTATGCTGATACCCAACATAATATAAGCATCTCTTTTGTACAAAAGGGATGAAAACAATGACGTGCCCGTTTGCCCGACCTTAGCTCCTCCGTCTTATCCTTCCTTCCTTCTCCCTTGTTTTGCCAACCCAAAATATTGACTCATCATCTTTGAAATGCATCACGACTCTATAGCGGGCACAGCCGACTATTCATATACATACACATATTTTTTTTATTTAACTCGCTTATTAGCCGTATTAGCCCCTTTAGTACCCCTCTTCTTCTTACTTCTTACCAGTGACTTTTAGGGCGGACGAGAATCAGAATTGTTGTGCCCACAGTGTGGCTGAGATGGAAACATTGCGCAGTGCTTTCTTGCTGCCTGCATATACAAGTGCTACATATGTATCGTTGCCACATGTCATAAGCATGATATCGAGTCACATCTGTTAAGCCCTGGAATAAACCTCGTAGATTGAACGTCAATAGAGTTCCGCTAGGCAAGTGGAGCGAGCTTAGTAAATATATGTTAACATATAGGTAGTGACAGATTTCAGTTCAACAAACGATATATATCAAAAAACAATTCCTCCGGGCAATACTGCAATGGCGAAGTACCAAGAAATACAAGACAAAATAAGGAAATAAATGAGTGTGACGAAGGAGTCCCACATGCAGGAATCATCGTGTGGATGGCAATACAACCACTAATTCACGTTTATCTGCACCCGCGAAGGCGGTAAGGACAGGGCGTTTTCAAATGTAGTGGCAGTTAGGTCTAATTAGATACTAGATTCGAGAGATACAAAAAGAGATAAAGGATAGGACGGGACTTTGGATAAGAAACAGGAGAGTGGTTATATTCATACGTATACACACAACACTATATAGTATGAATATATAGTATGAATAGCGTACAATGGAGCATGAAAATTATTAGTTCTTTTTAGAGTTCTTCACTAAATATCTCTAGGTTATGTCTTCGTTAAAAATAGATACAAAGGCAGAACAAACAAGAAAAAAAAAAGAATACGCTCATTGAGCAACAAGCAAGCGCAGCTGAAACAACCGGATATCAACAAACCAACCAGGTAAGACGTACGACAGACAGAATGATAGAAGGCGCAGAGAGAAATATGAGAATAGAGGACAAAGAAAAGAAATTGATAGGTCTAACAAGCAAAAGTGGACAACAAGACAAACACATTTTTCTACTACTAGGACATTTAAAGAAACGAAATAGGGGCTAAAAACAAACTACTATCATGTATATGTGCAAGGAAGAATAAGGCGCGATAAAAAGAGAACAGTATGATTTACACACCAAGAAGAAAACCTGGATAACATGATCCAACTTTAGATAACAAGAAAATGGAATTGAAATTGAAATTGAGAAAAAAAAAAAGGAGACATGAGGAGAAAGGTATAAGTAAAGAGGGGGTTAGGTAGAAGAATAAGGGATATATATGTGAATGTGTGAAAAGTTGTGTATGGCTAGTAGAGTATGGGTTGTCATATGTGATTGTTTACGTTGTTCTTTGCTTTAAGAAGGCTTGTACTCGCCCAAGTTCAGCCAACTCATATCCGACGAAGTAGCGCCCGCTTTACCACCATTCATGCGTGCTGTCGTGGCTGCGCCAAGTGCACCGTACACACTATCAGCATCACGGGCCAGGTTCTGCGAAATGGGCTCCCAGGCTTCGTTCACTGACGACGGCACACCAGATGAGTAAGCCGACGGTGCGTCTGAGATCGGCCGCTCAATGGCCGCTACCTGTGCTTGCGCGGGGATATACTTGGTGTAGTGCGAGACTGTGGGACTGCCCGACGCGACGCGGTTGATCTCAGGGCGACCCTCATGCGGCATGATCAGCGGCGGTACAGTAGCCGAGTCTTGTGTGAGACGGTTGTCTCGAACACCGTAGACGCCGGCAGCACTTACAGAGTCCTCGCCCATATGGTTCAGGGCACCACTGTTCTGTGACCAGTACTTGTTCCAGCCAGAGCTGCGGCGCGCATCCTCGACGGGTGGCTGTGGGGGGACAGTGTGGCTGCCTGGAGGACGGGGAGGACTACGGCCAGGGGTGTTGATGCTAATGCGCTCAGAGTTGGGGGTTTGTAGGGTAGATTGGTCGTTTATTATTGGCTTGCTGATAGTGCTCTTGAAATCCTTGGCGAAGTTGTCGTCTTGCGAAAGCTTGCGTCTAGGAGGGAAAGCGTCGTTGCTAAGGGTAGGGGAGGCACTGCGGTTGGCAACGGCGGCCGTTGACGGGCCGTCGGCACCAGCGCTCGTAGCCTTGCCACCAAAGATGCCAATGGACGAGGTAGATTGTATAGAGTCGGTTGGCTGGCGACGGGGCTTGGGCATACCGCCCATGGTGTCTATGAACTGTTCGTTGCTCATGCCATTGTTGATGTCCTTGTTAAGGCCAACTTGCTTCTCATCGGCGGGGAACTCCTTGTGGAGACGGTTCTTCTCGCCGGTATAGCCCTTGCGGTGACGCATGGTCTTAAGGAACATCACTAGGGCTAGAGAAAGGGCCAAGAAGCCTAGAACGGAACCCAGGACAATGCCTAGCACGTCCATAGAGGATAGGCCGTTGTGGGTCTTGGCCAGGGCATTGTTAGTAGTAGCAGCAGCCGCGGTTGAGGAGGAGACACCAGTGGCGGCAGCGCCAGCGCCAGCAATAGTAGTGCCCAACGAGGCAGAGCTAGATGAGGTAAAGGTGCTGCTAGCACTTGAGGTTACAGAGGAAGTAGCAGTAGATGAGCTTTTGGAGGACGAGCTAGCGCTCACGGCAGATACGGCAGACGAGCCCAGAACAGACTGAGTATCAATCCATGAGTTCTCAGTGGCGTCAAAGGACGAGACAGTGTCTTTGCCGGTCAGGAAATAGACTGCGCCGGACAAGGTAGCTGCGGAGGAGTAGCTGTCACTAGAAGAGCCTGAGGGAGCGTTAGTACTGTTGTACAAGGGCCAGTTGCTGGCATCCAAGTCACGGGTGTAGACATTAGTGGACGCGCTGGTAACGTAGGCACCGGTGCTGTCAACAATGACAGAGCGTGTGATGCGTATGGGGTCCTGAGCCATGTCGAAGACGTACAGGCTCTTGCTGCCATCACTACCTGTCTGTAGGTAGCCTTTGTTGGTGATCTTGGCCACGGGATCAGCCAGAGTCGCGCCAGACGAGCGCCAGGTGTTGGTACCTGCAGTGTAGATGATGACGTCCAAATTGGAAGTGCTACCGCCAGCCATTAGAACCTCGCCCGAGTTCCAGTTCAGCATAATGGGAGTTTGTAAAGTATAAGAGAAGGGGTTTGTGGCGGAGATGACAGTGTATGGCGCACTGGCCCTGATGGAGAAGGTCTCGGAGGCGATACCAGAGGTGCCATCAGTGCGTCCACCGTAGGTGACGAACGAGTCAGTAGCAGCAATATAAGCAGCAGACATGCCCTTACGACTCTTGAGCACATTGTCACTGAGAGAAATGCTCTCCCAAGAGCTTGAAGAATAGGTGTATCTCTGTAGGCCATTGTACGAAGAGTTAGAAGAGGTGCCGCCCATAACGTAGAAAGCTGACTTGGAAGTATCAGTAGCCTCAGCGCCGACACAGATAGCGTCAGTTACGGACTCGCCTGAGTCAAGCTTAGTCCACTCAGCACCGCTCTCCAGCGGCAACTTAACGAATCCGGCGGAGGAGTAGGCGTACAGGGCATTATCGTGGACGGCAATACAGGCGCCATCCAGCGAAACAGGACTGTCGCTCTTGAACGACATGTTGTGACGATGTCGAACAGGAGGATAGTAATAAGATAAGTTATGGTAAGTAGTGATAAATCCTGAGCAAGAGTCAGAAGCAGATTATCTAATAGGAACTGCAGAAGGATAAGAATGGAAATCAAAAGCAAAATGCTAGGGATCTCTTGTACGCATAGGGACGTGCAAAATAGAAATGGGAAGAAGCGAAGCAGGCGTCGAACCCGATGTGACAGATCGGCAAGGGATGCTCAGGGAGAGAAAGAAAGACTTTGATTAGAAAGACGACGGCTCTTTTAATATGAGAGATGATCGTAAGGTACGAAGCTCGGTAATAAATAAAAGAGATAGAGGCAGTAGTCGACTCGGTAAATTGCAAAAAGCCGGGCTGGCGATGTCGATGTCGGAGTAATGGATAGATAAGTGTAGGAATAAAGGAGTGAGTCGGCGAGTCGATCGTCAACGATGATATAGCCGGAGCAGTAATGACGATGAAGAAGAACTGAAATGCAAAATATAATGAACGGAATGCGAGACGGCAGGCGATAGTCGGTTACGAGACGGATTTGCGGGCAGAGCAGGCTCAGTGAAGAGTCGACTAGAGGCTAACGGGCTAGCTGGCTGATGATCTCAACGGAAAGGTCGTCCCGGAGGAGTTAAAGCAAGAACAAGAGGAAAAAAGAAAGGAAGAAGAAGACGCGCTCGACACGAAAGTGGGGGAGTTGAAGGTAGAAATAAGTAAAAATAAAAATAAAAATAAAAATAAAAACAGAAAGAAGTCGAGAGAGAGAATGCACGATGTATGTAGAGGGAAAAAAAACTTAAAGTAAAATATAAAATAAAAAAAAATAGTATCAGAAACGCCAGAAGCCGGGGCGGGCGACAAATAGATCAGCAGGCGGCTGTGGCTATGGCTATGGCACGGCACGCGAGAAAACTCCAGAAGGAGACGACAGCACACTGGTTAGGTGCACTCAATGCACCTATCGAGGCAAAGACAAGCAACAAGAACTAAGGTAAGGTGAGAGACTTGGGTTGGTTGATTGGCAGGAGGACCAGACGAGGAGGGAGGCTTGAGAGCTCTTCTTCTTTGCCTTGTAGCTCTTGACTTGCTCTTCTCTATAGGCTCGAAGTTGCATCTACAGTGCAGTAGGCCCCTGTCAGACAGATCATGCTACCCTGTATGCATCCTGTAACCCTGCAACTCTGATGCGGCAAACTCCACTCCGGGGTGTACTTATTCGATGACACAGACGCTCGAGCACATGCACTGTGTTGTTTTCTTCTGTATGTTTAGTCTCGCTAAGGTTACTGTTTCTGTGAGGTGAGGAGAAGGTTAACGATAAAGACATTGTGATGACATCTCAATGACCCAACCCTAACTTTACCATATCTCTCACCGCTCCCAACATGACGCTCTTCCTCTTGTCCCATCTCCTCCATTTAGATCCATTAGCTTCCTCAATTTAGCTCTCAATGCAAAGCAATGTCGTTCAATTCTATTCAGGACCGTGGAAAATATGGCATGTCTCACAATGCACTAGGTCCTCCTTCCTTAGTTATATCCTAGCCCTTGAACAATAGGCAGAGCTACTTCGTCTAAAGTGCGTCTTACAGCCACAGTCCAGGTACCGCTGCAGAGAGCGTGACTTTGCCGTGGGTTGTGAACATGGATTGATTCACGTAGTGCTACCCTTAGCGCAGGAAGCAGCTTTATTCTATTGTTACTATTCATCAATTTATAGCCATCTGCTTCCCCAAAATAGGGGATCCAGTCGCCAATACGCTATTGGCTGGTAATTGGTGTATTGCTCGCCTACGTACTAACACCGCGAACTTACACGTCTTCTTGTCTCTTTATTTATCTTCTTTTTGCACCTGCATGATTCGCTGTGCCTTTCTGCAAGGAACCGGGAACTAATCTGCAGGTGGCTTGATTACCTCATCATGTATGCATATGATCACACAAGCGGTAGCTATTCATTCAAGCTGCTTATTATTCAAATCGAGCCGTCGTAGCCTGCCCGCCGACTGATCAACATCTTAAAATAACCTTGGAAAGATTAGAAGAAAGATTGCCTTTTTGAAACCAGGCCACCAAACTACTTATTTCTCTTTTCTACCAAGGTTGGCTGGAGTCTTCAGGACCTTCTCTCCTGTTCTTTCCCATTGAACAATATACCCAGTCTCAGATCACCCTGTTCTGTCAACACCCCAAGGCTTCGCACCGTTCATACTGTAATCTCATTTATTATCGTCTTCTAACGCCTATCATTCGCACTCATATCTGCTCTGATACGCTGTAATTTGGCGCTGATACTCGTTTCTGTCCTCTCAAGCATGTCCTTCAAGAATGTCCATCACGGTTAAGGCAAGAACAAGCATCAAAGTCCTGCAATCCTACAACACTATTAATCCAGTGAAGATCTAGTACTCAGAGTGTACTATACTCTCCCTAAGAACCCTGGCCACTTTGCATTGACTGGTCTCAAGCGCCCTTCCCTAGACCGATTCAACAAATACAGCTTTTTTTTTGCGTTTTGCTTGCTTCTTTATTCTTGTGTTCTTCTAATCCTTACTAAGAAAAAAAAAAGGTGTTATTAACATCTACTACTATATAAAACGGACCATTAGATACTCATTCATTGAACAGTAATATCGTACTACCACTAGCTTCAACTCTCGCGGCACTTTTAGCCTTCGTTTCAGAATTCTAGAATAGCACGAGGATACGAGCAAAATCAGCTTCTTTTCTTCCTTTCTATGCATTCTAGCGTGCCACAAAAAGCCCGTAATCAGCTTGTATAATAAGCCTAATGGCCAGTCTATTTTCTATTTTTTACCTACAACATTAAGTAATACGGACAATGTGACGGGGAAATCTGATCTCTTTCTCTTGGCGTGTAGTGAAAAGTAACCAGAGAACAACAAAACAATAGCGGCTGCTTGCCAAATCAGACAGTACTTGCTATAGAGTTGATAAATCACTCACATTCATAGGACTTGACTACTAGTTCAAGTTAAGGCCAGCCAAGGCCTAGAACAAGGCCTGTAAACAACGGTATCCTTCAGTCACTGCACTGCCAATATGTTGCTTGCTTGTGATCGCCTTTTAGCTTTCACGTACCTAGTAGACTTGCTGCAATCACAGTCCGTGATGATACGAAGTGTCCCAAACACGGTTGGACACTGGGTGGATATACGGCCTATTAGCTGTAGTATCAGATTTGAGCCAGTGTGACGGCCAACAATAACAGAGTCTTTGGGCTTTATGCCATATTTTATAGGGCAGATAAGACAATCAGACACATGTGCCGTTTGTCGGTATCAGACCAAGTCATGATATCCTCGTCATAGTTAATTTCTAATCGAGTAATGAGTTAAAAAAAAAAAAGTCATGATATCTGACATCATCTTTCCCTTTGTATATCACTCAGGAGACTTTCTTGGGGCCTAGCTAGTATTTTTATTTATTATTATTATCAATGTAGCCTTATAAGAGTCCTGTTTTTAGATACACCATATGTCCAAATCAGTGCAGTTTTGTTCCCTTTTTTGACCTGGTTTATTTAGCCGCTACATTTCAGATTTCATACGTTGTCATCCTATTACCACTATAACTTTATTTAACATGGTGGTAACAAAGCAGGAAAATATATATATTAAGAAGTCTGACATATTATTTTCTAATTCTTATGAAATAATGCCTAAAACTTAAACTAGAGTAAATAGATGCAGCATTTCAGTTATATCTCTACTAGTATATAGCGTATGAAGAAAGAGTATCAAGACAGAGAAGGCTTTAACTATAACATGGGTAGTACCAGATTAACTCTTAGATTTTATTACCTGTCCCTTTTTGATTTAGCCTCAACCTGTAGGGCTTTAAAAAATTTAGAAAAATAAAAAGGTCCAAAACAACAAGGAAAGCCTCCTTATAATTACTAGTCTCGCCCTGTTTCTCCCCCAGATCAACAATAATCCCATCCACATGTTAGTTACTATGTAGCAATGTTCATCAGTGTCATTCCTTTCACAACGGAGGTGTATGACTTCGACGAGCCACAAACCCGCCATTGTCTGAATCCTTTTTTCCTCAAAAAGTTAGCACTCTGTATCAGGGAAAGAGGAGGCCTTTCACTGGGTACACCAAAAGAAGATTTTATGTGGACGAACACTCTAATTGCAGAATGAAACTAGAAGACATTTCCTTGAGTATTGAATAGTTAAGTCATTTCTTGTTTTAGCTAGCTTTAATATGAATCTTCGTCTCCTATTATGTATCATGACAATAGTTCCTTCTTTACAAACCCCCCCCCCCCAGTATAGTCGTTCCTATGATAGTACGAGACTTTGGGTTATACAGTCGCAATATTATACTGGAAATATTCATATCACGGCAACGCAGTCTCCTAACTTTCATAACTTCTATTGGACTAGTAGTCTGGGATCGTCAAGAAAGTCACAAAAGAGATAATAACTCCCCAAAAAGGGCACAGTACATCCATGCTTTGCTAGCCTCCTGGCTCGGGTGAGATTTTAGAAAGCCAGAGAAATAACAATCTGGGAAACACAACGCATAACAACTTGCCCTTGTTAGGTGATCCCATTCGCTTGAGGCAGGAGAGCATACAAAAGAAGGCTAGTACTATAATCAAGGACAGAATCAGGAAGAAAAACAGAAACAAAAATGGTATCGTCAACAAAGTAAGTGCTATGGTGCCAAAATGCTAACTTCAGGACCCTAGAAACCAATATACGCATGCAGTTAGCAACCAGAACCATCGAATTGTACTGTTTAGCAGGCAGCTCTGCTATAGTAAATTACATCCTCGACATCCCTTTTTTCTGCGTTCATCTTTGGGTTTCCAGGATCGTCTTCCCCTTTCAGATGTGATACTTTCCTTTTGTTTGACAGGTTCCGCGATCAAGGCGGCTGTCATGATCGTGAAAGTGGAACGAGGTAGAAGAGCGAAACCACTAGTACTAATAGCAGTAATACACAGTTTATCGGAACTCGCTAACAACCACTTCATCCAAAAATATACTAGTAAAAGAGAAGATCATGAGAATACTTGTCTCCATGAGGAAAATGTGTCTTTCCTTTCCTGTTTTTTCCCTTCAAGCTTCAAGCTTCAAGCCATGGTCTGGCCAATTTGGCGACGCCATATTTATTTTCCTTCAAACTAAACTTTCTTGGGTTTTCTCTTTCTGCTACGCGAGTAAATTGCTTTCTTTCTTAGGAGGCCGCGGCTAGCCTGTAACAACGCATTCCTTTTTATTGCCTATCAACCCTTGTAAACACACGGTATATCCAGTACTGGTCTAATCAGTCTGCATACAAATCGACAAGGCAACTAACTATATGTATAAGACAGTTTAGAATTCGCCCTAAAAAGGGGGCCAATTTCATGAGTGAGTGCATCGTCGTTCATAAGTTCATGTATTGGACCTCGCTGACGTGTTCCCAAGTTTTGCATAAGTGTTTTGTCCAAATGGTTCTGGCCTTCCGGTGGTCTGTTTTTTAAGGACGGAGCTCTTCTTTGTCTTGTTTTCGTTAAAGAGCCAGAGTTCTTTTCTCTTTCTTCCCAAAGCTGGGAAAATAGAAGTGGCTGAGCATACTTTCTTTTCCTTTCTTTCTATATTTTCTTTCCAACTTGTCCCCCTTCAACAATGAAACACGCTAATAATGGGTCACCCTGTTCATGTTTATGTCCTGGGTACCTTGTATCTTTGTATCCTTGTATGGGTACTATCTTCTCGCTAATATCTTAGGTAACCAGTACACAGTCACTCTCCAGAATGATAACTCTCAACTTTCTTTTCCCATGGAACACAGTGCACATGATAAGGTGCCACTTTTCTTTACTATGCAATGAAGATACAGGAGGGTAGATGTAAGATGTAGTTTTCAAGTAGCTTAATCAACAGAAACAAGGTTCGTATCATATACCCTAACCCTATTATTTAACTCTAATGCTCATTTCAAAAAAAAATGAAGATCCTTCAAGGTAATGATTGCGCCAAATTAACTGACAGTAGTGATAAATATGAATGGATACTAATGTCTACTGGCATGTCATTAATCAGTTTAGACTCAATCCAAGTAGACAAACATCTTAGCTCATTGAATACTGATATTTTTAGCTACGAGCTACTAAGCAGGTCTAAGCAGGGAAGGCGAGCCGTTCATGTAAGTTAAGCAAGTTATAATACATCATAGCGAGCGAATCATAACTGCGACTAGCGTATCGGTTCAACCCTAAAGGGCTCCATCACCGTCACATTGATATCATTCTACGTCTGTAACCTAGCAAGCATCCATACCCTTTATTTTCTGTCCTTTTGATATATGAGTGTTACGACTATGAACTTGTCATTTGGTCGTCGAGGATCACTTGTTCCTACTGGCACTACTAGTAGTAGTGAGTACTCATAATTTCTGTTGCTATAGTAGTGCGGATATGCAGTGCTCGGAACTACCGTGCAGTTTGTTTGTTGTCTTTCGCCCACGTTTGTTTTTTTGCTGCAGCTACTATTTAATTTAGCAACAAGGTGGCTAAGAAAGAGGGAACATGGAAAACGAAAGTTTATGTCTACTTGAAATGCTGACAACAAGAACGTAAACACGAACAAGCTTACTTTTGTCAAGAGTAACATATACCGGGCATATAGAGATATCTAGAAAGACTTATGGGCTAAGAAGATAACTGCAAGTTAAGCACTCAAAGCAGAATGTGCTCTGAGGATGACCAAAGCACTGGCAATCAGTGGGTGTCTTTGACCTCGTCATTCAGCGAGCGTTTTGAGCTAGTCGTCCGGCCGGGACGGGTCAGTGCAATCTGTCCACGCCATGTTAGTGAGGAGAATATCACCCTTTTTCGGTTTTCTCTGTCAGCTCAGGCGGAAGATAAAATTCACGGAAGGGAAAACGTCAAAAGTGCAACCATGGAAAGACGGAGAACCATCAAAATTAAGATGATAAATGCCCCTTCTCTCTATGGTTTTCTTGCATAAAATGATCGGAGTAGCGTGATTACAGCCAAGTCTTGATGTGCACAAAATAAAATCATAGCGAGAACTTGCCCGCGTAATGGAGACCAAAGCGTCAAGCAGCCGTTGCTTGCACCTTCGGATGTAACGCTGAGATCAATAAATGATAACTACAACTAGTGACAGTACCAAGTAATCTCAAATCTTACACGACCATACAGATGCTGCCAGCGCTACTGCTAGTGGCATCAGTGCTACCCGTTAGCTTTTGAATTCAGGCTCTGAGTTACATCTAAGAGAAGAAGAAGTAGTAACAGTGCTACGATTGTGCTGGTTTGTTATATGGCAGTATTTACAGAAGAAAGGCAATAAGCCAGAGAGGAAGCAGAGCCAGCGATAGGCGCATAGAAGAGCTGAGAGGGAAATACATGAAAATGGAGCGTAGCCTGATACGCTTATATATGTTGGTTACGACGGCACAGACTGACTGTGAGATTTCTGTGACACATACTCTGCACCACAAAACCCATTCCTACTAGCTATACGTAGTAAAAATGATAGTGCCACTGCTCTTGCAACTTCTACTATCACTACTACTAATACTAGGCTACAGTAACTAAGGATTGTAGTCTGATAGCTAGCTAGGGCTATCTCAGGTTGCTTTTGGGATAATACCGTCATGTATCTTGAGAACTTCCTCATCCGCCCATAAGGAAGTAAAGCACATTGTGACTTGTGAAGAAAGTAAAAAGGCGGGAATGGTGATTACGCGGCATGAAGGCGGCATTGATAAACAACAGTCTGCTTTCCCGCCAAACTTGAGAAAGATCGACAATGGAAAGGGAAGCGCATTGGGCGTTGGGTAAGCCTAGTTGTGGAAAGTACTGGGGACATGAGAGTAATATTGAAGTCACAATAATGTTTGAAGGACCTAGAGAAAAACTAGCAGAAAAAAAGGTGGTTTTATCTGTGACCTACACGATATTATCTAGTTTTCCCATATAAAACCGTTGAGGCTGCATATTGAAACTCTGTTCTTAGGACATTGTAGGCATTTCCACATCGAGTTACAAGTTCCCCCCCCAAAAACCTGGTGAATTAGCCATTATTGAAATCTCAAAGGCCCGTCTAATTCTTTTTATCATTAATCTTATTAAGTTTATAGAACTATGAAGATACTAAGGCCCGTCTGTGTATGTGTGTGTGTATTTAACGTCTACCTACATTGCTACGCAATCAAACGACGCCAGATTGGTTACTGGACAGAGCTTCAAAGCCTCCTGCTAAGGCACCCCCCTTAGATGACCGACTCGAAGTAACGAGTAGCATGGACGGACTTGATGCTATAGAAACTGAAGATAAAGAGAGCACTCACCTGGTTTGTAGTAGTAGCATCGGCTGCTTACATGATCTGCAAGGACAGCTTAGCGGCGCTTAAGACGGAGTTGAGAAGATCCACGAAGCAAGCAGAAGCTATCAAAAAGATCAGCAGGTCTTTATAGTGGCTAGTAGTTTATTTCTTCAGAAAGCAGACAACGATAGCAAAGGCCGGTTTTTCTGTAACTATAAAACGATACTTTGAGAGAGCAGATGAACAACTAGACAACACATTAGGGTTAGTTATCGGACTCTAGAGAGTGAGATAGGCTTATGTGTTACTGACCACTCGCCCTGATTCTAGACATAGCCGTACAAATACTTAAAGGTAAAGTTAGACAAGCCCTGCTTATCAATAGCAAACAAACATCAAGATTCCTCAAGACACGGAGTAAGAAAGAACATGGATGGAGTCGAAAAGTCTGACATTTCAGGGGTGGTACTAGAACAGGCTAAGTGGACAGCAGGGTGTTCGATACAAAAGGATGAAGACTTAAGAGAAAGCTGCTGCAGGCGCTACCAAAGGACAAAAGGGCAGATAGGAAAACAGGAAAGACCCCTGGAATTGGCATCTCTCCGTTTTACCATGGCTAATCCTGTTAAGCTCTCTTGAAGCTCCCTACACGGAGGAGAGAAAAACAATGTTGGGAAATGAAGAAGAGTATTTTAAGTCTAATTGCATGATTGTTGCGCCCTGACCCGGGATGTCTAGAAGAGCAGCAACATATGAGAGTACGACAGTATTACTGACACTTGCGAAACACCAGAGCGGCGGATGGCATGATGGAGGCGGGGAGGGGGGTTCCCATCGTTTTGTGGTCTTTGCCGCATCATGCGAACAATCGAACCGGTATTGAGGCAATGACTGGCTAGCTGATACCTGAGGCTACACAACGAGGTCTTCGAAGCGATTGTGGTGTCGAGAGAACAGGAGAAGTCTTGGTTGGGGTCTAGCGCGGTGACGATATGCTGGGCCACAGTTTGAAACTCAGCAAGTTGGCGACGGAGGATGCACATTCCCCCAGGCGGCCTCAGGGTACACTTTAGACCCTGAACCAGTTGTTTAGAAGGCGCTAGCGGTACAGTGATGAGTGAAGGTTTGCTGTTGCATGCGGTTGGGGCCTTGAACACACCTCATACTGCGAGGCAGATGCTGGAGGAAGAGATAGAGTTCATATAAAACTAAAATGTAGAGCTAATCTATATAACTTTATACAAACACTAACTCTATATAGTCAAACTAGAACTGAAGTCGGCACTCGTCAAACCTACTTATATGCTTGGTTGGTGCACGAGAAATGCCAAAAATACAGTTGCCTGCTATATGTCTTCTAGGCCTCTGGCCCCTTCCTTTTGGCTCCTTCTCTTCCCGCCATCCCTGGAAGCGCATTAACATTTGTAACGTTGGGGCTTCTTTCCCTCTGGAAACACTGCGTTTTAGGAGTTTATTTTAGTTATCTTAGTTTCCTTTCTTTTTATTCTTTTTTCTTTTTCTCGTTACAGCCATCGATTTCATCATTTATTCAATCACATCGTTACTGCTATCGTTGCATCGTTGGCTGTGTCGCTTCTGACTCGCTGCACTAAGTTAATGAAAGGCCTCAGTTCAATCTGTATCGGGCCTTGCAACTAACGCCTGCAACCGAGCCAGCAATAACGTCTGATCGTTCTCCTCTTCCTTCTCCCCGAGCTCCATTATTTTTCGATCTAACGATTGCACTCCCCCCTCCACTATTGTATTCTCACATCGTCACCGTCTTGAGTTCATACCGCTCCCACTGCTACCACTACTAATCAGCACCTCCAAAGTTTCAGGCTGGGCCTGCAAATAGCGAACAGCCAGTGTGCTGCTGGTGCCAACTACGCCGTCTCACACGAAACTATATCGATATTAATCCGATCTTCTGTCCTAGAAACTTGCGTCGAGCTTGACGACTTCCATCCCATTCGACCACGACAAGCATCACTTCTAGAACATCACTCTAGACAATACGTCTCACGAAAGACATCTTGTCCATTTCTGACCTTCCGGCCTGATGGCGCTGTAGCTTGTTACATCATAAGTAATCATCATAGTCTTACTTCCGCCGCTCATTCGCTTATCTTCCTCTCATTTCATCTTTTTGCTTGCGACTATTTCTAGTTCGGCTATCTTTCTCTTCTCAACCAAAAGAGCCTGTTGAGAACGTAGCCTTGCTCTCCATTGCATGATATTCATGACTATTTCTAGTAGTCAAGCCTAAAAGTATCTCTCAAATACAGCAACCGCTTTATGCTTTTATTTTTGTACAGTTTTTCACCTTCTACTTGCTCCGCCATTGGCTTCTTGGCTATTACTGCCAACCCAATCATCTTGGTCACATCTAGAAGTATTTCTGCTTATGATAGTTTTAGTTAACTGCTACTGCCTAACAACTCTGATCATTCTTCGGCGGTGAGTACTGAGGTTAAACAAAGCTTCATCCTTCATTAGCCGATCCCAATCTCAACCTAAACACCGAACATCAACACTATATCAAGAACCTTACTTGGCTTTTTACAAAAATGGACTATAACGGAGGCTATCCCGGTGCTCCTGCGCCAGCCCCATCCGGCCCGCCAATGCCAGCATATCAGCAGCAAATGGGCAGACAAACACCTCAGTACCAGAACAATGCCCCAGCGGACGATAGTTATGACCAAGGGCAATATGATTACCAAGGCGGAATGGGTTCACAAGATTTTGGCCAAGGTGGCCTGCCCGGTCCCCAAGGCATGATGCAGTACCCCGGTACACCCAACCGCCAATATCCCCCACGCGGTGGCATGGCACAAGGTCCTGTAAGAGGCGGATATTCTGGCCCTGGTGGTCCTCCTCGACCTCTTGAACGTTCTGCTACTATGCTAGACACCAGTATGTGATGCGCTATGTAGTGAATTCATGTGTCTTATTATATAGGCTAACCATATCTTGATTTGTAGTGAGTCCAGGTAGCCCTACGTTAAGCGGCGGCTTTGGTGGCGCTTTCCCAGCTTTACCTGGCCGAGCACGAATATCCGACATGGAGACTGAGAGTCAGATTATGGCTCAAATGAACGCACTCGCTATCAGTGATACTAGCCGCGCCCCAAAGAAAAATGGCGGCTTTGGTTTTGGGAGAGCTGGAAAGTCAAGCGATAGTGTAAAGCGCCGTGATAGCGATGGATCCATGGGTGGCGGCGGTGCCGATTTCGATATTAACACTGGCCTAGGGTTTGCCCCCGAGTTAAATCATGGCAACTATGATTTCAATGGCCCCTCCCGCAGTATGACGATGCCAATGAACGAGAACAACCCTATGCAACAACAACAGCAAAGACCCCCACCGCAACGAGGAATGCCACCCCCACAACAACAGCGAATGAACGGCATGGGAAGAGGCAGCCCTATGGGCCCTCCTGGCCCAGGACGACAGATGGGAGGCCCAATGGGAGGTCCCATGGGAGGCCCAATGGGCGGGCCTATGAATGGACATATAAATGGACATATGGGCGGACATATGGGTCCTATGGGTGGACCTGGAGGTCCGCCTCCTAGACCTTCGACTGCACAGGGAAACAGACCACCACCTCAACGGATGTATCCAGGTCAAAGCCCTCAGTCACAACAAGGAACTCCAGGCAGTTACGATGGTCATGGATATGGCCAGTTTGACGATGCCCTCGACAATTATTATGGCAGTGTGCGTATGAGCAACCCTGAATTTGGATCTCAGATGGCTGTCATGAATATGAGCATGAACATGAACCAAAACATCGGCATGGGAATGGGCATGGGCGGTGGCCCCATGCAAGGAAGTCCTGGCCAGGGCAGCTACCGAAATGGACCTGTGCCGCCGAGAGCTAGCATGGAGATGCCGATGGATCCCAACGGTCAGAGTCTCAACCGTACCAAGTCGCAACCTAACCTGAGAAACGGCGCAGAGATCCCCGGGGATGCTCCGCCAATGCCCCAACCCAACTTTCAACCTTTCCCTGGCGCACCTCTTGGTCCCATGCAAAGTGGTTCTAATCTAGGTGCTTATCCCGGTGGTCCAATCATTAACCGGCAGTCTGGTGGTAGTCATCCGGTACCTATGCGCCCTGGCCTCATGAACAGTGGAGGAGGCATGAACATGGATAGTAAGCCGGTGCCTGTCAGAAACTATGGTGGCGGTCCTACGCCTGGCCCACCGCAACCGGTACAACAGATGGATCTGAAGCAGCATATGCAGCAAGCTTTGGCTCCTGTTTCGCCCCTAACTGGCGCTCTTGTAAAGGAGCCAGTCACGCCAGTAACAGCAGAAGAGCTGGAGAAACTACGAGTAATTGTCAAGAACGATCCTAATGACCAGGTTACAGCGCTCAAGTTTGGCAAACGTCTAGTAGAGGCCGCCGATGTCTTGGTACCCCAGAATGCTGACTTGAAGACCAAAGCGCGTGCCCGGGAACGATTCTTGACTGATGCTAGCAAGGTGCTCAAAAAGCTTGCTAGTAGCGGCCAGAATGCGGACGCTATGTTCTTTCTGGCCGATTGCCATGGCCGAGGGTTGTGGGGCGGCGAGCCGGACAACAAGGAAGCATTCACTCTATACCAGTCCGCAGCAAAGCTTGGCCACGGCCCTGCGGCCTACCGAACGGCTGTATGCTGCGAAATTGGCCATGAAGATGGTGGCGGTACGCGTAGAGATCCTCTCAAGGCCATGCAATGGTATAAGAGAGCGGCTACTTTAGGCGACACGCCGGCGATGTACAAGGTGGGCATGATCATGCTCAAGGGCTTGCTAGGACAAACCAAAGATTCGCGCGAGGCTGTGGGCTGGTTGAAACGTGCTGCCGAACGTGCTGATACCGAGAACCCTCACTCTTTGCACGAACTTGGTCTCATGTACGAAACGGCCGGACCGAATGACTCAATCATTCGTGATGAACCGTACGCCTTCACCCTGTTCCAGCAGGCGGCCGAACTTGGTTACAAGTTCTCGCAGTTTCGTCTGGGCTGTGCCTTCGAGTATGGTCTACTTGGCTGCCCAATTGACCCACGCCAAAGTATTATGTGGTACTCTAAGGCAGCACAGCAGGAGGAGCATCAGGCTGAGCTGGCGCTGAGTGGTTGGTACCTCACAGGCTCGGATGGAGTTCTCACACAGAGCGATACGGAGGCATATCTCTGGGCACGGAAAGCCGCAATGGCAGGCCTTGCAAAGGCCGAATACGCAATGGGTTACTTTACTGAAGTTGGCATTGGCGTTCCGGCTAATCTGGAGGATGCGAAGCGTTGGTACTGGAGAGCAGCTGGTAAGTTCTTCTGTCTTATTTCTTATTATTGGGTCCAAGTTACTAACACATGCAATTACAGCTCAAGACTTCCCCAAAGCTCGGGAGCGACTAGAGGATCTGAAACGTGCGGGCAAGAACGGGCCTCGGCAACGCGAGCGCATCTCGCGTTCGAACATGGGCAACCAGCAAGCGACTGACGGTGAGTGCAGTATCATGTAGAACGTGGACCATAGCACTCTCTCGCTCAAGCACACGCTGACAGAAGCGTTTTCGTTTGCGCCACTCTTCACACGCAAGTTCTCGGCGGGAACCACAGCTAGTACTATAAGCAGTAGTGGCAGCATTAGTAATAGCAACAGCTACGTCGGTGGCAGTCCCATCACTTCTACCGTCACTAATAATAGCCCCTTCTTGTCTCCTAACAACACGCCTGCACTATCTTCATCTTCTTTACGCAATGTATCTTTTGCTGCTGATGCCAAGGATAGTGTCGGCGCTAATCCCTATTCGCAAAGCATATTAGCCACATCCGCACCCTTGCAGTTTCGCTCTCATTCACGGTCTTCGAGTCTGTGTAGCGCGCGCAGCTTGAGGACGAACCCGGGGTTTCAACATCTGCAGCACCAAGAATCTCTGCCTCCGCTCCCTTCGCATTTCTGCACTCCTCCTCTTCCTCCTATCCCCCAGGCTAACAAAAGCCCAAGCTCTAGCATTGGCATTGCTATGGCAGATATGTTCATGGGCGGGCCGCGTAGACGCCATAGTCTCTTGGGACTAAACAATCTACTCAACCGGTCAAATTCTAAAAGCTCCCGCGGGCATGGGGGAAATCTGCGTATGGAGATCGTGCGCAGACGCGAGATGGAACAGGGCATGGAGCTGGAGCTTGATCTCGAGCGAAAGCTGGCAGCTGAAGATGAAGAAAAAGCACAAGATGACGATGAAGGCTACGAAGAGGAAGAAGAAGGAGAGGGAGATTCTATTATGTCTCGGGCCAGTAGCGGCTGTGTCGGTGACATCAAGTTATCTACTCAGAATAGAAGAGGCTCGGTCACCGCCATCAGCCCCCCTTCTACTCCAACATCCATTCCCATGACTGCTGCTACTATTGCTACTTCTACCAAGCCGACAACTTGTACAGACAAATTCGAATATGATACGGAAACCAAGCGTCGACGACTCGGGCTTAGTCGTAAATCGCTATCATCATTGCTCATGCGGAAAGAGAATCGGGCGTGTTAATCTCAGATATTTGAAAGAAAGGAAAGGGGGAGGGGGAGGAGCGGGGTATGTAAGTTGATCTAGGGTTGTTATGTTGGGTGGGATATCATAATTTTTTCAATGAGAAAAACGGACTGCAATAACTAGAAGATACGACTACTTTTTTTCTTAGGAGTTATAGTATAATGTTACAAACGTCAATAGTGTTTTCTTTCTTCCCTCCTGTCAAGCGGGCCTTTTGCAACATCATGACCTTCGATAGAACTAGATATTTTCCCGAATTCTTCATGTCAAAATATGAGTCAAAGCTGTAGAGGCATGTAAAGCTCCTAACCGCCATTCTTAAAACAAGTAAAAACTAGTATGTAGAGTTTGTTTGCTATAATTTTCGCAACAATATAGACGAAGAGATTTTCTTTATCATATCTTCAACAACACATCTTGTTATCACGTTCCATCTTCACACCAAGATACGACTTTAATGATATTATTTAGTATTGTCATCTCCATAGTTACATGGTGTCTTATCGTTAAGCCTATATACAAAAATATTTGTAAAACTAAAAAGCAAAATTCCGTCCCTTTCGTTTACCTCTGTTTGTGCGGACATTGGTTGTTTTTTTTCTACCTCTGCGTAGAAACGAAATAGTTAGTACATAGCAGCAATTCAACTGCCCCCTCCTCTTCTTCCTCTCATTATATATTACAAGTGTTGTTTGTTATTGTCAAGGCTGTTTACTGTAGACCGTAGATAAAAGCTAGCTGGTCCATCTCGTCGCCGTGCTGACCGGCAAAGCCGACGATCTGGTAGCCCGAGGGAGCAGTAAAGGTCTTGCAGTCGCTGGTGGAGGTGCCGACAGCCAGAGTGTTTCCGGCACTGGTGGTAGCCTCTATGTAGAAGTTGCGGGTGTGGCCACTCTTCTCGCCCTCACAAAGCATGGCAGCAGTCCAGTACTCGCTAGAGCTCAGGGTCAGAGACTTCGAGGTACCGCCGGTGCCACCGTACTTGAAGGTAGTACTATCGCTCAGGGTGACCGAGACGGAATTTAGGCGGCTGCCACCGGCAAAGGCTAGGGTGGATGCCTTGGGACGACCGCTCTTAGCAGCCAGAGCAGGGGCATCATTGAACCAGTAGTCGCCGTGGGGCCCGCCAAACAAGTCTGACATCTGCAGAGTCGAGCTGCTAGAATAAGTTAGGTTGGCCAAGATAGGGTTGTGATCAGACAGGACCGAGCCGTTAGGCTGCAGGAAGCTGTTCGAAGCGTACTCAAAAGCATAGGCTTCGAGGTTTAGCAGAGCCGAGCCACGGTAGAAGATTTTGTCGACTGTCTCACAGAGAAGAGTCTCTGACGGGTTGACGCAGACGCCGTCATAGGATGAGTTGCCGTTGCGGACGATAGAGTACCATACATCCGACATGCCGTTGTTGTTGGCAAAGACCGTGATATTGTCAGCAGTCCGGGTGTAGCGCGAGTTGGTGTCGCCAAAGGCAATGACGGCGTTGCCAGTCGACCAAGTCTTGATGTATTCAGAAATTTGCAGCAGGTTGGATCTGCGGGCAGTCTCGTCATCATCCTCGGTACCGGCATCGGTGTGCATGTTGTACATGTCAATGTACACACCCTCGGCAATGTGCACACGCATAAAGGTAAAGCCCTTGGGAGTCAGGCAGTCAGAGCCCGATGCGTCGGAGCAGTCGTCCCATTCCACGCGACGATAGTCAGCGAAGTCATAGTTGGAAACGGTGTTTAGGCCAGAGCCAATGCCAGCACCGCCCGAGGTAGCAGTGCGGTAGGCGTGGTTGTCAGTGGCGTAGATGTATGCGTGGTAGTTGAAATCCTAGAAGGCGTAGTTAGCATGTGATTCGATCAGCACTGTCAGTCAAAGGCTGTAAAAACATACCTCCTGCATGTTGATGACGTCAAAGCCGTACTCGGAAAAATAGGTACCGATATAGCCGGCGTTGGTAGCCTTGTCACCGGAGACATCGTTGCTCTGTAGAGCCGATGGCAGACCAGCAACGTTCATGGACAGAACGGTCAGATCACCCGAGACAGCGCGGACAGTGGCAGGGGCGCTTAGAGCAGCGAGAGTAGCAGCCGAGCTGTACTTCATGGTGAATGTGATAAAGGATATTAAAAGATGAGAAACAAGTGAAAATTTATAAAATAATATAAAAGGCAAGTGAAGAAGAGCGTTAAGGCTATAGAAGAAGCTAAACTAGATGTCAAGAGAAGCTGTGCTTGAAGAGACAAGAAGAAGCAATCCGAAAAAGGCGAGGACCTTCGTTGATCTTTATATGACGCTTGAGATCGCAACATCGAGTAATCCGGCGAAACAAGAATACGTAGTAACACAGGGGCGCCTTGGCGTAAACCATGCCTTGGGGTCTGTTTACAAAGGAGTATAGAACGGGAGCATGTGTTTATTTGCTCTACCACCCCCAGGTGATCGTAGACATACTGGACTCCAAATGGACTACGCAGCTAGCTTAAGCCTGTACTTCTAGTCTACGCTTGAAGGGACGGCATCTTCAGGTAGTGGTGGAAACTATGTGAGGTGAAAATAACAAGGACCGCCACCCCTTGCTCGAATCATTTTGTTAGTATCATCCAGAATGTTTGTTTGCTTCTTTCTTGTTCACATAGATATTCTCCATCAGTAGTGATACCTGGAGACGCCTGGGGCCTTAGGGACAATTTCTCTTGGCAGCCGGAGAATATTTACAAGTATCCTGATCCTATCTTGTCACGGGGTTCCAGTCCAGGTCTCATAGATTTCCTGGAAAAAAAAATTTTTTAACTCATTACTCGATTAGAGATTTCCTGGATTGGAGTGCTATTCACCACTGTTCCTATTCTTCGATTGTGGTATACGCGGTAGAACCGGTGCTCGGCCAGTGTCTCGGGGATATGAAAGTTTAAGTCATTGAGACAAAACTCTTATCACATAAACATAAAAGGGCCTACACAATCCATACGGCAAATGCAACTTCCATATGAGACGAGGTATTTGACTAGCAAGGTGTGCGCTGTTGAAGCAATGATATTCTTGCTTTTTCAAGCTTCCTGTAGGCTCTTAAGGGGGGGTTAATCATTTTTTATTATTAAGTTTCTAGAACTGTGAAGATACTTGACTCTTTGGGTGCTCTGTACTGACTCCTTTTTGAACAGATTTTTAGAACAGATTCTCAAGTCTGTCCGTCCTATAAGACTAAACTCGAAAGCGCTGTATGCTGCTCAGATACGTGAAATAATACGCAAGGAAGGCCAGTCAAGGGGCCCAGGTTAGGCTCATGGCACTAAGAACAAAGAGAAACCGTGTCAGTGTGTATAGATCAGAAATCACATGCCATGAGCAGTACAGCTTACTATGTAGTTGTATTGGTAGTGCTACTACCGCATATGGTTACAGTTAAGTCCTCGGCTGTTTTGATAGCAGTATATACAGGTATACTATCATAGCTCGTAGTAGTGTGACAGGGCTTTTCGAGTACTACTAGTACTACTAGAAAGTTTCTTTAAAGTCTGCATGGCGAATATAGCAGCGCCTGGCCGTTTTGCGACCAGTTAGCTATCTGACAGCAATTATGGGTATGATGCTAAATGTTAGCATTCTGAAAAGTTTTGTTCGATTAAACTCAACAAAACACATGAGAATGCAACCCAAACGTTGTTTACAGTTGGCTGAAGTTTGTCGTAGGCGCGATATTAGCAACTTGTGAATTAATTCAGGCTGGGATAAAAAAAAGTAATGTGTAACTAACCTACTTGACTTATACAATATCATCAGTAAGCAAAAGGCTAGCAAATTTTTTGCTGTATAATTCGGTTAAGTTACAGGATTCCATTCAGAGCAACACCACTGGAAGTAACCATTCCAAAACTAGGTCACTCCTCCGATGTAGTGCCCGATTATACAAGCTGTTTGTTGTCTGTCTAGTGAGCCTACTATGTATATCGACAAGTGGAATGGAAACGACAGGCAAGCACCACCTCTCTAAAGAGTTCATCGCTCGTATCTTTGCTCAGCTTTGTAATTGTGAGCTAATAAGCCGCCTATGGCTTGGACTTTGTCGCTCGAAGATTAGCCTGTTCATAGTAAATGAGCGCTATAGATGCTCGGGCATCTACCCAAGTACAGAAGTCCTCACGACTGCTAATAAAGCCGTAGTTATGGTTTTGAGTCTAGCTTTAAACAGCTCCGGGCTTTAATTGGGAGAAAGATAGCCGGTGTTATCGCATGAGATGTTGTAATTTCCAACAAGATTGTCACGTCACGTCGAGTTGTTGTCTCCCAGGCGAGAATGAACGGTTGTTTATCGTCAGCGCTCTTCAACAACGGACTTGGAAAAAGACTCCAAAACGAAGAACGTGGTGTCTATTGCTTCTGAACCGTCGATTGGTTGGGAATTGTCCGTGAATTGACGCGCGGTGTAGTCAACCTATGGTCCTTACTGCGAGCACAGCAAATACCGATACTGTTAGCCTCCAGAACTAGTGATAAAAGTGGCGACAGCCGGCTCGGAAGAATATCACTGTGGAGGCGAGGCGGCAGAGTTTAATCTGTGTAGGAAGAAGGTTAACGAGATTGTGGCCCCAACACGTGCTGAGACGACTCTCTGTCATAGAAAGCATATTTCTTGCTACGTATCACGACGTCCAATAGAGATGGACATGATAGATGGCTATAATAATTATAGCGGCAATGCACAAAATCAATGTTGCCTCAAAGGCGGCTTGATGACGTTGCCCTAGAGAGTATAGAGTCTCAATACCCAGAGCCATCGACGAAAGCTCAGGGTTCATAATCCAAACGGGATGGCTGTCGTTCGCTGGTGGAGCCAAGAAACCAATACCATGAACCATGGATCTAAATCATGTAGCCCAAATTCTTAATTCTGTGGCCACAGCTGAGTGATCCTTATAAGAAAATCGGAGTTTTCCCTTTCATATATTTTCATTCGTGAGCAACCTTGTGGTCTTGCCTTCTTGTCGATTGTCTTCCGGAACCGGCAACTTCCTGAGACTCGAATTTATCTGAGTAGCTTGTAGTATTTGCTATCTCATATCCCGCTTTTTGGGGTAAGGCTTTCATTCTAGCCCGGAGTCTATTCTATTATTCTCCAAACAGCAAGGGGTCCCAGTTCTCGAGCGAGGTTCAGAGTAAGCAAACAAAGGAAATCAAATCTTTGTTGCAAAGGAAGCAGCTCTTCACAGTTTGCTTGCCACTATTTGTTGTGTTTGCAATGCAGCAAATACCCCAAACAGTCATGTTAGTGCTCACTACATGGCAGAAATCTAAACATCTACTCTCGGACCGTCTTGGTATTCACGCATCAGAAAGAAGGCATTATCTATCTGTTTTTTCTATACCGACTGCCCCAGTCGATATTTACAGTGTTTGTCTAACTCGTCGATGGCAGACAGTAGCATTTCCCAAACAGGAAATCAAATTTCAACCACTCGCCGTACGCCATCATCCCACGCCCATCTCTTTCTTAACACTAGACTTCCTACGAAGCATCGTGCCGGCTTGACGGTCGTTTCTAAACGGGTTCTTAGCATGGTGATCGGACGAGGCTACTGCTGATACTCGGTCTTGACATCATTTTACTATGCATGTGTCCCATTCTGTATTGATTTCCTTGCTGTCTTTTCTTCTCTTATCACGCCCCATCATCACGTAAGACATCCAACAGCTAGCTCAGTCACGGTTCCAGTAAACTCGTACTTTAGCTGCAGCAACGGGGCCAGCCATCTGGCCTACAAACCCTGGCGTCCATCATGGACTGCCAGAATCCGACCGCATCACGTCAACTAACCGCCTCTCTAGCAAGAGTGATACGTATCGCTGACCGCTGCAGGCTCTAGGGAAGAGCTTGTGGCGCGTCGGGTGGCTGTCGTCGAGAATCTCGGTGAACGAGATGGTGCATGTTCAACTGATGGTAGTGAACATATGTATTGGTGTGTTGTTGTCGCTCGCTATGATTGGCTCGTTCTTGCGCCGCTCCATTGCAGTAAATTCGGGGCCTTCGCTTACGCTAGCTCTCGTAGAAGCCGACACTTCCATTTAGTAGTTCCATTTAGTAGTTCCGTTTCCTCGCTTTTAAGTCCGACGTCTTCTGTCTCTATTCCACGGTGATATCTTGCTTTAGTCAGCTTTGATATCTGGTCACTAGCGTCCAAGGCAGCCTCAATGCTCCTGCCGTCCACTAGCACCGTAACAATCTCGATGTTGATTGCACGCGCAACAGCTCACATATTCGCAGGTGATGCTAGAGTTTCGGACGATATCCCGCATAGCTAGCTTAGCTGGGGGCCGGGGGTTTTCGTGGAAACACACCGCATCAGGGTCCATTACTGCACTGAACAAAGTCACGATGAATCAAACATATGATTCGACTCATATCTGTTACGTCAGTAGCATGTCCGGTCGGCTAGTTTGCAACATCATCGGAGATGGTATCACGGAGCCGCCTCGGTATTTCTAATCGCAGCTTCACTTTCACATACAATATATGCGCCCAAGGTTGTTGTTGCTAGTATGTGTTTCTCGAAGTGCACCGGTGTTGAGGTCCTGCAAAGTGAGTGACCTGAGATTCCACAATGTATTCGTATTCATCTCTGCCGCATGACAGCCTATATCATGACAGAAAAATTGAGCTTTGATTTAGTGATATCATGTAAGTGTTGAGATATTGAGTGATGATGATGATGATGTTATATATTATCCTGTTTCTGCGTAGCTCAAAGTCCGCATTAGGCAGTCCAAGATTTAAGAAAACTAAGTGCAATTGAAAGATGTTATCAAGCACCTTTCCTGACCCAGTAGACACAACCCTGAGAGCAAAAGGCTAACTTAGCAAAGCAGCGCCAGCAACCTATCAGGATTCCCAGAACAGTGAAAAACATATTCAGCAAACTTCTACCTCTCCCTATATATATACTTCTTGGATTATTAGAGATATCGAGGATACATAGCACTATATTATGCGTGGACTTTAATGATTTTAGCGAAGGGTTCTTGTTCAGATAGTGTTCGTAGGATGCGAACAAAGAATGAAGCAACAGGTTTCATGGCACACAATAGGGTTAGCAATAGGGTCATATATGTGGGGAATGTCACTGTAGCAACACCGCTAAAAAAAAAAACACCCTGGCAAGAAAGGGCGCCGAGAAATGCTGATAAATGCATATTTCGATTCGATGAAGACAAGAAAGTCTGCAGCTTGTCTTGGTCACTGCATCAAGCTCAAAGGCCAGCCAAGGGGGGAGAAACGTTAGTAGAGAGGGCCGAGAATATAGCATAGGTCTTTATTGTTTATATGTTGTTGTGATCGTTCAAATTGCCTACTAAAAGTTGTTTGTTTACAGCATGTACCATTAGAATCATAGGAAGGCGTAAAACTCTTCATAGCAAACGAGAAGGACCGCTTAGAGCAATAAAGGTTCATTCTGATTTAGAAGCTGGCATAGTATCTGGCATACTTCGTCTAGTAAAGAATTGAAACATCACAATCGTGCGTCTTCTTATCTTGTCTCCAGTTTGGGCATATTGAAGCTCCTGAGCAGCTCTCTAGTAATTCTAGCTGCCAAACGCACCGCTAGTCAGCGCTAAGCATAGCCTGCTTCTTCTACTTGTTCTCTTGGCCAGCCCCAAGCAACCCTCCATCTATTCTACTTCGTCTAGATAGAGCCTAGCCAACCAACCAATCAGCTAGTTGGAGTGAGTCGGCGTCTTCCAGCTTCTTTTTCTATTTCTATTTTTTTCTTCTCGTTGCTGCGTTTGACGTCAAACCCCACACCTCCTAGCCTAGCCCGGCTACTTCTACGATTTACTACTAGTATATCACTCTCTTAGTTACTTACTGTTAGTACTAGTACTAGTAATAGTAATACTATTAAATTACTACTTCCCCGTCGGCTACGATTAGCCAATCGTTGGCTAGCCAACCAAGCGACTGAACAAACCACTATCCGCAAAACCATCGCCTTATCGCCTGTGTCGATCTCTCCAGCCAGCTATTCAGTCTGCTAGTGGATAGCTGCTGCCCTCTCTCTAGGCACTGCTTATCATCGTGTAGTGTAGCCTTGTAGGACCTAATATCTATTTCGCGTCCTCTTGGTCATGATTCATCGAGCGCCGCTGCCCTCGTCTGCCCCCTCTCGAACCGCAGCTACCGCGTCGTCTTCTGCCTCTCGTCACAACAATAACAACAACATCAACGCCAATCACGACCACGACCCCCTTCTGCCGCGGGACGCAAATGCTCAACGGATGCCTCAGCCACCCGTCGCCGCAGACCCGCCGCCTAAGGCCAGACAGCATGGCCTGAAGCCTAGCACAAACAAGGAGCACCCGCCGCCACCACCGCCGCAGGTTCTCGAGCCGCCGTCGACTACTAGCCCCGATGGCCTTGTTTACCAAGTCGGCAAGATGCTGGGCAAGGGCGGCTTTGCCCTATGCTATGTCGGCCACCAGATGGACACCAAGCAGCGATATGCGCTCAAGGTCGTCCGCAGCAAAATGCCCACCAAGATGGAGCAAAAGGTAGTACCCCCCCCCCCCCCCCCCCCCCCCCCAAATCTCACGCCTTGCCCTCGCTTTTTTCGTTGTGTCTTGTTGGCTAACTCAACTTCGTGTAGTTCCAAACAGAACTGCAGATTCATTCTAAGATGAAGCACAAAAACATTGTCAACTTCCTCAGAGCCTTCGCCTTTGAAAACTGCACCTACCTGGTTCTCGAACTGTGTTCTAATGGCTCGCTGATGGATATGGTCCGCCGGCGCAAGGGTTTGACCGAGCCTGAAGTGCGTTTCTACTCGGTACAGGTTGCTGGCGCCATCAAGTACATGCACGGCAAGGGCATCATCCATCGTGATCTTAAGATGGGGAATATCTTCCTCGACTCTCGAATGAACGCTAAGATCGGAGACTTTGGCCTGGCCGCCTTGGTTGTCACCGGAACTGATATGCACACCATTCGCCGCACGACTCTCTGCGGCACGCCAAACTACATCGCCCCCGAGATTCTAGAAAAGGGCAAAAAGGGCCACGACCACATGGTCGATATCTGGAGTTTGGGTATCATAATGTACGTATCTACTTTACACTTTCTTACTGACTCCCCTGTTTCACGTCTTTCCTTTATTTACTAACAGGCGCTTTCTATGTTTTAGGTTCGCTATGCTTACTTCAAAGCCCCCCTTCCAATCTGCTACTACCGACGAAATCTACCGCAGAGCACGCGAGCGCGACTACGAATGGCCCAACCCAGAAAACGGCGGCAAGGAAATTAGCATCGAGGCCAAAGATGTCGTTGCTACCATGCTGACCGATGCCCATCTGCGCCCTGAACCCGATGAGATTGTCAACCACCAATTTTTCCGCTCCGGTTTCATGCCTCTTTCTGCCGATATCTCAACCCGTCTAAGAGAACTGCCGCCGGAGGCCCCCGAGTTCTATCTTCGGGAACTGAACCTTGCCCAACAACAGCAGGCATTGGATAGCTTCAGTGCTCTGTGCACAGAGTGCCAAGTGGGATCCTGGAATATGACTCCCCAAGAGCCACAGACTAAAGCCAACCGCGTCATTCAAGTTTGGAAGGAGATGGCTTCTGAGGAGAAGGCTGGACTCACGCCCATGATCCCCCTAGCTGAAGATGTCGTCTACCGGCCCTACGACGAATGGCAGCGCGAGCAAAAGGCAATAGAGAGAGTACTTGCCAAGGCCGCCGAAAGACGGGGCACATCCAGTAATATGTCCTCTGGGCGCAACGGCCTTCTGCGCCAGCCCCCGCAATCCTTTGCTGCCCAACAGAGAGCACAGAACAAGCCACTGGTCTCAGCTGCTGCTCCTCCAGCTGCTCCCCCAACTACAGCGTTCACAACCGTTCAAAGTACCGCAGCTGCTATGGCCGCCGCGACTGAACCGGAATCGCAACAACTACAGCACCAAGTGGAGGTGGCTGCGTCGTCAAGACCACGACACCGCCGTGAGAACTCGACCGCTACTGGATCTTCTACTAGCCGCGAACGAGAAGCCAGGGTGGAGGCTAGGGAACGGGAACCCCGAGAAGGCCGTGAGTCCAGAGAACGGGCCGGCGCTACAGGGACTTCTAGATCTCGACGGGCAGGGGCTCCTAGTTCAAGACAGCCTTTATCTACAACTACATATACGCCGTCAGCATCATCTACTACACCTTCTCTGTTTAGCCCGGCCGAGCAGCCTATACCAGTCCCCGAGTCAGAGCCAGACGCTGTGCTTGTTCGCTTGGACAAGCTACAATCTGAGCTTGAGCGTGCCTTAAATGCCCGGACGATGGCTATTCTTACTTCCAAGACATCACATGCACCACCTGCGCCACAGATTGTTGTAAAATGGGTCGATTACACTAACAAGTTTGGTCTTGGCTACATTCTAAACAACGGCAGCGTGGGTTGCGTGCTACGTGCTATCCAGACCACAACCTCTCTAGACGCCAACGGTGAGACTGCGATGCTGCCGCCAGCTTGCATGATGATCCCAGAGGCTGAGCAGCACATGCTACGCCGTAACGATACTAGCTATAGTGATCGCTTACAGCACGTGCCTATGACGGAGCCTATTCACCTGGTAGAGAACCACGGCGAGTCTGGACTGACCCGCTTAGCTATTGATCCAAGAACATTCCGTGTGACTGTTGTTGACGGTATCCCTAGTAAATTGGAGCCTGGTCGTGATGTGTATCATCACCGCAAGCGTGAACGCATCATATTGTGGCGCAAGTTTGCTAATTATATGATTACATACGGCCGCGATGATGTGCCAGCGGCTTATGGACAACAGAATCCCGATACTACCGACGATATGCTTTCAGAAGCATTGTCGGCTAAGCTCTCGCTGGGCAATCGCTCACGGTCATCGTCGCCACCTCCAGCTCCAGCTGATCTTGTGACGTTCTACCAGCGCTTTGGCGACGTAGGTTGCTGGGTCTTTGGCGATGGGCATCTACAGTTTAACTTCCCTGATCATACCAAGATTGTACTAGATGCCAACGGCATGTGGTGCCACTTCTGGCACCTACCCCAACGTGCGGCCGAGAAGCTACGTGAGACAGGCCAGATGGACGAAGAAGCTTTGGACGAGCGTAGTATGCTTTCGTACCCTCTACAGACCCTGCTCAATTTCAACAAAGGGCCGACGGGACCACGCCGGGCGAACGCATCTTCCTCATCTATGTCGTCTGCAACATCGTCAACGAGCTCCGCATCGGCATCATCGCGGCGACGACCAGAGATCCCACTCGAGCTACAAGGTATTCCCGAAGCCAACGATTTCCGGCACAAAATTGAGTTCATTAAGAACATTGTGCGTGAATGGGTTAGCAATGGTGGGCTGGGTAATAGTTCGTTCGACAGACACCATCGGCTACGCTGGCTCGGAGCACGTGAGATCAATCAGCAAGGCACTCTGTTGAAGCATGTGTGGGTTACAGTTGGTGCACGACAGGGCGATCGGAGAGTCATGACGTTTGTGGATCCGCGGAGGCCAGATGATATTGGCGAGGATATCGACGAGGAGCGGAGAAAGAGATAGAGCAGATAGGGAGATGGAGGTGGGGAGAGAAGTAATGAAAGTTAGAGAACATATCTGATATCTGGTCTCGGCAATGGTTTTTTTTTTTCAATTTTAATAGAGGAAGGGCTTAGGGGATGGATGGACGGACGGTGTGATCGGTAAGGAAATTCAATCATCACATTAAGACTTACTTCATATCTTCCTTTTTTGTTCTATTACATTCCTATTTAAACTTATAAACAGCTATAAATTCGGATTTGAGGAGAAGAAAGATACGGAAAATTATGCTTTAAGTAAGCAACGGCGGTGCTATTTGTTTTACGTTCTTTTGTCTAATTTTCTCCTTTTCTTTCTCGTCCTTTTTTTGCTTGGTAGGCTAAAGAAAATAAAAATTTAGACACTTCATGATACTTATGTAAGATCATGATTATGATCTTTTGATGTTAGTTGAATGGTCTGAGTAAGTGAGAGTTTGGTAGAATTGTCAGCTTAGTCAGCGAGATTCTATAAGTGATTACATATTGTGTGACGTCAACGAATAGGGTTTTTTTTCTTAATCATTAATCTTATTAAGTTTCTGGAACTATGAAGATACGTCAACGAATAGTTATAAGAAGGTGATAAGTTTGTCAAGGTTAGTGTTTACGACTAATGATAGGTACCTTTTTTTTTGGGTATATTTTCACTTTTTTTATTTTCAAGAAAATGAGCTAGAATTAAGAGTGTCCCTATTTGGAACATGAATATAGTTTTTTTCTTTCTTTAACTTACTGAAGTACAAAGAAAAAGAGGATGAAAAAAAAGAAGAAATAAGGAAAATGGAACCAAGAAGACAGACAGAAAGAAAAGAGAATATGTCATATTAACACAGAAAATTATCAACGTACGTTTAAAAAGAAAAGAACAGCAAGAGAAGAATCAAGATAAAAAGATAGGGGGTAGCAGCAAGAAAAGATAAGAAGCAACGTAGAATGTATGGATGGATGAGAAAGAGAAACAAGAGGATGTACTATAAATCTTTTCGTCCTTTTCTCCTCCTTGGGAAAGGCAAAAGGCAGCAAAAAAAAATGAAAAACTGCCTATTTTTGTGATACTAGGAACATAATGAGAGGGCAAAGAAAGGAAGAGAAAACAAAAACAAACGCCTTGACAAGAAGAGCAAAGATGAGGAGGAATCAGACACGATCAAACAAAGACTTTGAACAAAAAACTACTTCGTAATTCTTCTTTACATAACCACACACTCTCCGTCCTTTTTCCCGCTCATACTTCCCTTCTTGTTCTTACTGTTCCGCGCTGGACCAACTTCCATCGGCTTGCCGCCGCGGATGGCGGCGTCGATGGTTGTAATGCGGACTTTTGCACGCTCGTCGCCTTTTTCGGCTGCCTTGACATACCACACGTTGGCTTCGAGGATATCACGGTGGCAGCCGATGCCCATTTCAGTAAAGTAGCCGACAGCATATTCTGCCTTTGTGTAGCCTACAGTGTATTGTTAATTAGCATGTTATACACCTGTATATATATAAACGTTTCATCGAGACTTACCAAGATCTGCTGCTCGTTTCGCCCACTCGTAAGCCTCTTCTTCATCTTTTTCTAAGATCGGATCTGCGCCAACCATGTACCAGGCACAGAGACCCATCATGGCAGCTACATTGCCTTTCTCAGCAGCGCCGGTGTAGAAATGCACACTCAGTGCTGGATTTCGCGGACAGTTGAGCTTGCCGTGTTCGTAAGCGTCCCCCATGCGGAAGCTAGCGTCGGCATGGCCTAGCTCAGCAGCCTGAGTGAACAGCTCAGCAGCATAGCTCTCGTCCTGGAAGATGTCTTCGCCATCACCAGTCTCGTACAGGCCGGCTAGGATGTATGGTGCGACGGGATAGATGGCGTCGGCAGACTCAGAGGCCAGCTTGAGCCATTTGATACCTTCGCGGTACTTGCGCTCGCCGAGGTCTCCCGACAAGCACGAGACGCCGAGACGGGTCATGGCACCGGGATGCTTCTTAGTAGCAGCCACGCGCAGAAAGTTAAGAGCTTTCATAGGATCTTTGCGAGTGCCCCAGGCGTGCTCATAGCACAACGCAGCACGATAGGCGCTCTCGGCATGACCATGCTTGGCAGCCATAGCAAACAATGGGAAGGCCTGGCTGTAGTCCTCCTTACCCTTACTAAAGAGGCCTGATGCATAGCCGTCAGCCAGATAGTATTGCGCAAAGGGATAACCAGAGCTGGCCAGCTTCTGCAGAATACTCTTGGCTTCGCGGATGAGGTCGTGCGGCGAGGCCCTGCCATCCTTGGCGGCGTCTTTAGCGGGTGGGACAGAGGAGTCTATGCCAGCCTCTTCCATTTGGATGGCCTGCTCCTGGGCTGACGAGATGAGGAATACTGCAAAGGAGTACTGGATGCTGGGGTCAGTGGTCTTCTTAACATTGCTGCGGTACATCTCGAGAGTCTTGTCGGCGCTGAGCAGCGAGGCATTAGAGCCGACAGAATGCTTGAGGTGCGAGTTGTCAAATGTGATAGGCGCGGGCGCAGGCTGTGGATACGAGGTATTAAGCATGTCGATGTAGCTGGTGGGCCGAGGGTCAGGCGAGCGGCGAGAAGAGGCCGACGGGTTGCGCAAGTGCGGCGAGTTGGCACCGGCGACACCGGGCGAGCGCCCACGGGTGCCAAACTCAGAGTAAAGAGAGTAGGTAGAAGCAGGGCGCACAAGTGACGAGCGCTGTTGTTGCTGCATGCTAGGCGTCAGATGGCGGCGGATGGGCTGGCCATCACCAGGCAGGTTCGATGTTGACTGGCCACGGTCCTGAGCCAGTGATGCCGAGGGTGTCCGTGAGTGTTGGTAGGGATTGTGGTGGTAGGAGAATCCGGGGATGACCTCTGGCTCAGCTTCCTGCGAGCTATCGGACGAGCCGTTGACAGAGCCCTCGGCGGCATCGTGCTCATTAACGGCCGAGGAGCTTGTGCTAGTGGCTGACGACTCGGTGGTCGGGATGTGCATGTTTTTAGGGGCGGTCGCAGCGTCATTACCGTAGCCAATGCGCTGGTGAACAGCATGTGGCAGCTGCGGCAGCTGCTGTGTTTGTAATTGGGACATTTGCTGTTGGTGGTGAGCGGCGAAGTTGAAGCTGAGGTCGAGAGCAAGAGGACGGTCGAGGGGAGTGAAGGCAGCAGGAGACGGCGATCGAGAGAGAAAGGGAGATGGAGAGAAAGCAGGAACAAAGCGAGAGTCGGAGTTAGCGAGAGAGCAGAGTGTCGTGGGGTTTGAGTGCAGCGACGCAGTTGATGTTGTAGCAGCAGTAGTAGCTATAGTTGTACTAGTACTAATTGTACTTGTTGTAGTGGTGGTTTTGTCGGTTTTGTAAGCAGCAGGCCTGGCTGTGCTGCAGGTTGGCGGTGCAGACGACAAATATAGCGGCGAAGCGTCTTCGATTTGTGCGTTTGATGGCTGCATTATGGGACTAGTGCTCACATTGACGCGAATCGGAGACGTGGGCGCATCTCTTAGCACAGGGCCGCCCAGCTTCCGCCTTTCAGGGCCTGTGGCGACATTAGCAATAGCAGCAACAGAGGTCTGGGACCCTGGCACCAGATGCCCATGACAGTTGTGGTATTGGCTCTGGCTCTGCTGGCTTTGGCTCTGTGACAGGCTTTGACTGAGGACCTGGACCTGGCTTTGACTCTGTCCTTGAGCCTGGCTCTGGGGTGACTGTGACTGGGATCTGGATTTGGATTGGGATCTTGGCCGGGGTTGCACTAGTGGCGGATGTGACGGGGGCGTGACTTTAGCTGCGTAAACAACCTGAGCTGCTGCAGCAGTTGCAGCTGACGATGATATTGTTGATGTTGATGTCAATGGTGCTCCATTTCGGCTGTTGAGAGGCGATGATGGCGATCTGGCCGGCGAGGCTGATATTTGAGCCATGGCTTGATAAAAGAACCGGACACGACAAAAAGGCGGCCAGTCGTGGCAGATTAATAAACAGATCGACTCTTGCTTGATGGGTCGAGCCGAGAGACAGAGAAAGATGGTCGGCAATAAACAGACAAAGTAACAAAGAACAACAGCGTCGTGATATCGATCGATCTCCGTCTTTCTCTCGGCATTCTTTTAGCCTCTAACTCGTCCACACGATAAGAAGAAATAGAGCTAGATAACCCAGCTCGGATTTGATAAGCAACAAACCTCACTGTGATCAAAACGCTCGCAAATAGAAAGACACGAGCTGCTGGGTAGTTGCCGTCTGCTATATCTTGAACGTGGGCGTCGTTTCTTGTCTCTTGCTGGAGAAAACGAAGAATTTGATATCAAAAATATTTAATAATATTGGCAAAAGGAAAAGACCTAAATCAAAGCACAGCTCTGTTCTTCTATTAATGCCGCCTTCTTCTTTTTCTTTTTCTTCTTCTTCTTCTTCTACTTCTCGTTCCCTTTGTCTTTTTCTCCTCCCAACCAGGCAATCCAAAGGGAGCATGTCTAACCTTAGTGTTGCCATCTTCCATCGACGCTCTCAACTGAATTATCGCCAATATTGAACGCCAGGGCTTTGTCCTATGCCTAAGCCGTTAGTTACTATTATCGACTATCAAGACCGCATTGACAACAGGCTCCGCGAGCATCGATGGGAATAAAAGAATATCCAGCACTATAGGTATAACCCTGGTCACAGAAACGAAAGGGGGGGTTAGTACTAGCTCTTCATTCCAGTAGTGAGCTAGATGTGTGTTCTAGGGATATAGTTGATGTATGTTGACACAAGAATCAGCCATAGGTATTGCTGTCATTATTATCAAAAACGGCGTCATGTCTGTCCACCAGCAGCCACTCACTCTATTGGCGAAACCAAACTTAAGCTTACTGCTAGAGAAACAAAGCAATGCTAGCTTGGCTTAGAGACTTCGTAAAAACTACGAAATTGGGCTTGGTTGGCTTTTGTTTCCTTCTGTTTCTGTCTTTGTTTCCGCAAACAAACAATACACACATGCATCACTCAATGTTTACGCCGTGTCGACTGATATGCTGACACTCAAGATTATGTCTCATAGCCTCCCTAGTGTGGCACAATAAGCCACGGTGCATCCACTACAGCTTCTTGTGTCCATAACCTGTTCCGTACTTATTACCATCGGCGGCTCCCGGTCTCAACCACTTTGCTGTCGCAACAGCATATCCTAGTTGTGAAATGCCGGTGTTATTATCAGATAGATTATAGTCCGGAAACCAGTATATTCGCAAGCGTACGTGGACTCTGCCCGGCTATTGAGCAACGGCTTGCCTCAAAAGGAACAATATGCAGGTATATAAGTGTATGCACTGAGATGATAGTGCGGATTGTAGAACGTGTCGTTTCTCTAGCTCCTACTATGTACGTGGAGAAAAATATAAATAAAATAGTAAGAGATAACTAATAAGGAACGTTGAAGAACTCGAGTTTTTCATGATTTGTGAAAACCTGCTCAAAAGGAAGCATTCGTATATGCGCCAAAAAGGACACCAGCTAAGCCTGTGCTTCCTCCAACTTAAAAAACTTGGAACCTGATCCACGACAAACTTTTCTTTCTAGTCCCTTCTGATATTTCTCTGTTTTTTTTTCTGATACGAACTAAGTAGCATCTAAGGAACACAAGCCAAAAAAAGACTAAAAATATATGTTGTATTCTTAATAGGACAGAGGCTTCGGTTCATTTTTTAGCACTAGAATATCTCCGCCACAAACTATAGCACTCGCAGGAATATAGATGACGCACCACAGTAAAATTCCTACTCCTTGTTATTCTGCTAGCACAAAAATGACGCCGACGGTGACGAGTCATGGTTTTGACAGCTGTAGATACGAATAGGGCACTCTTCTAATAGTGACGGCGTTATAATTTGCCTACAGGATCATTTGATATAAATCTTATAGGCCCTTCCGCATATATAAGAGAAGGGCGCCAGAACAATCTTCTGCTCTACAGAGACGCCCCCGCTGCCATATTACTACACCTGCTACTATTGCTACTATTGCTACTTATACACGGGCGGCTCATCATGAAACATGAGACCCGGGGGTCACTTTGCCCGCTTGACGTTTATATAGGACAACCAGCCGCTGATCGACAATATTCACCGAAAGAAGAATGAGAGAAAAGAATCCGGGCGGTGCTTGGCGTTGTGTACAACAGTTCGCAATTTACAAGCAGCTTTCTTGAAAGTCACCTAGAAAGGAAAAAAACACAGTACGATATATCTATCTAACATGAATGGACCATGTACAAAACCGGAGTGTTTTGAAGAATCCGAAGACAAGATGCAGTACTTGAATAATCATGTGTGGCACATTTGCTAGCCTAGTGGTTATTGCCTATATATGAGTATGTAGGCGGCTGGCAAAGGTTACTAGAATTTTGACTATGACGCAGTTCTCCTTCAGCAATCATTTACTTGGCCTCCGTATTTCTTATTCATATAATCTACCCTAAATAGCAGTATGCATTATGTTCTTAGCTTCTTAAACCCACGCACAGCTTATTCAGTACCCCTCACGATATATTTAGTTATTACAAGGAAGCTTGGCCCTCACTAGAAACAATAACGTACTTTTCTTCACTCTTAAATGACGCCCGATGAGAAAAGATCAACAGAAAAGACCTTGAATGAAAAAGAAACAGGAAAAAAACTTGGCTAGACTCAGGTGTGTGACAGACCATTCACCAAAAAAAGTAAATAAAAAGGACAGATAAAAACATGGAAAAACTAACCGTCCTCACATCTCCAATCTCATCTAACACAATTTGACATGGGAAACAAATTTCTCTATTAACAGATTCCACCGCTTCTCAAGCAATGCGCTAAGCTAAATAGTAAGTGTCAAACACCAAAGGCAGGCAGACACGCATATTTCTATCTGGGATATCTACTTTCTTCTTTTTCTTCTTATATTCCCTAAGCATTCCAGTATATATGCTTCATTACTTTGACTGGAAAGGCCCCCCGGTCGAGACCGGGACTATGTTATGTCAGATAGCACCGTCTCTTCTTGGCCTCGCTTAGAGGAATAGACATGTAGCTTTCCAAGGCTATTCCAGTACGTACAAGTATATTCTCTTCGGTTATAGAGCAAATGTATAATAATGCTACCCTTTTTTTTTTGCTCCATTGATAGCCTTAGAGTCCCTTGCCATGAGTATCTGCATTCTACCACATAAGTATTAGCGCAAAGACAAAAGAAGAAAATAAAATAAACAATATCCAACCAACCCTCTTACGTTTCCGTGGCTCAACGAAAAGAAAAGTAAAAGACTAAAAGTTAGGGTTAACATATACTAGAGTAATAGATGAAAAGATTGACGTTATATCTTTCTTACATAAGACTGATTTCAGCTGCGCTCTTGTTCTACCTTGTCATATCCCCGTAACTCCGTTTATAGCTGACGTGCAGCTTGCTATGCATTTCTATTGGCATTCATATCCATATGGCCTTTGTGCACATATAGGGCGAGACGGTAAGGAAATGACTCTTTCTATGCAAAACGAAGCTTAACTATCTCATATAACTCTAGTTGATGGTTCATACAGTGTGCTTCTAGTGGCATATCTGATCTTCGAGCACAAAAAATGCTGTACGTGACATAAGCCCGCATTAATGAGCAAAAAAGCTCTGGAACGAACCATCCGAACATGTGGACAAGAATAGGGAGAATAGGATAATTACTAATAACTTGGAGGCTGATAGAAGCTTGCCCCTACAAGGTACGCCCATCAGGGCACGTTTTTGAATCACAGGCTGGCCATCAAAGTGTGTGGAGCTGTCATTCTCCTTTTTTTCTTCTCTGATATATATATTTTTTATGTTTCTTTTTGTTCGTAGAAGAGGAGCAAACACGGGTTTTGAATCAGTGGACTTGGTTTAAACGAGATTTAATCAATCCAGTAACAGTGGCTATCATTGAAGAGAGGAGATAAGATCCCTTTAAGAAAATGCTTATAATAGTTTGCTACATTCTGGAGTGGTTTCACGCTGACTAAGCTATTCAGGACAAGCTGTCCTTCAGGCGTATCTACTTGAGATTTTTAACTCATTACTCCATTGATGTTAGCCACGACGAGAATCTAGTTATAATTGATGATGGCTGTTATTTTATCTTGTGGTTCTTTTGGAGAAGTCAGGGCGTATATTTCTTCTTGGAGCAAGGAAACCATTGCTTTTTGTGATTATTTCTTCCTTGTCGGGTTTGGCGGATTGTCCGGGCAATTATGAGAGAAGGGGGGAAGGGTCAAAGCCTGGCCAGGCCCAGTAATTATACGTATAAACAACGCAATATATGGAAATAGATGGCTATTTTCGCTGGTTATAAAAAATATTCAGAAAAATTATATCACTACTGATACTAGTAGAGTGGTCTGGTTTAGGCCGACATGGACTCTTTCACCATCCCTTCTGTGCATCCAATTAAAGGAGTCCTTATCTAATAAAGAGACTTCCTAAGCATATATGAATTAGTTGCATTAGGCTGTTTGCTACTTCGTCTTCTTGAGAATATCAAATAACTACCCATGTATTTTATTCCCGCTCGTGGGTAGTAACAAGAAAAATGATAAGAAAAGATAGGATATCCCGCTAATGTCTAGTCCGAATACGGACAACAAGACCAACTCATAAATCTAGTGTTTGACATCGTTAAGTTTGCGGGTAGACAAACCTCCTCCTCTTTCTTATATATCTATTTTTATCAATCATATTGTTTTAGTTTCTGGAACTATGAAGATTTTGTTTTTCTTAACTAAAAGAGTAGGAAAGAAGGAAAAGAAAAGATACTTGTTGTTTTTGGCACGGACCAAAACGGCACACTAAAAAACTGCAATTTATCCTTGCCTTGAGAGTAGGTAGTAGTACTACTATGTACTACTGAATCTCATCTTCCAGTTGTCTCTAGACTTGAGGTGCTTTTCAAAGCATCACGGAAAAGAAAAAAAAAATTCAAAAAATGAGCGAATTTAACAATTCCCCAAAAAATACAGAGCTGGTTGGCTGGCCTGCTAGTAATATCTCCAATAAAATACGCTATTCTTCGTTAAGAAATGAGCCTCTGGCGCATTAACTGGGCGTATGGAATATTGAATAAAATAGCGATAGCCAGCGCGCTTAGACTGTTTAGCAGCATTTCCTCGTATAAGAAGGCCATTCATTTCTATAGTTAGCAGCTATTTTGCTTAGCTCGTTTCTCCATTTCTGATAATATTGGGTGATTGTTACGAGACAAATGGATTTAGACATAAAAATGTCTTGTTTTCCTCCGTTCGTGTCTGCCTCTTCGGGGTTAAGCTGTATGAACAAGGGCGCTAGTCTTCTGTTCCTTTCTGTCGCTCATTGACCAGCGAATAACGTGCCTATTGAGTCGCACTATGGGCAATCCCAGGCGCTGGTTTGTTTCGTTTCTCCTGATGCAGAATCTTGTGACTTTTTTTCAGGATCGATACTATGTATGTTTGCTTTTTTCACAAGGGCCTGCCTTGTTGCGTGGTGTTCTGGGGTATCACTGCATCATATTCTACCTTTCTTCTAGTCTATGTCGTCATGACTAGGCTCCCCGGTATCACACACAATGAAATGATCCTCATCTTGATCATTTCTGAGTTATACCTACGTATGTGTCATATCAACCAGAAGTTGGCTAGTAATTGTATATGTTTATGGATCGAGCTGCCAATGTGTTTCTATTCCGAAGTAATATGTGAAGAAAGGGCCTCGTATCAGACATATTCACTTGTCAGACAGCTTCTTCCAACCAACTACTGTTTCTAAGTTTCTAACAAGGCTCTGCATTGCCATCAGCTTTTGTCAGTCATGGGCTGTCGAACCCAGGTAGAACAACAATACGAGAACTGTCGATCGTCAACGTACGTACCTGGTTCTCAATGTAGCGACAGATCGCCGTTGGATCGGACTATATATCATACTTGCATGTACCTAGCTTGACACTCAACGCATACACACCATTGTACGTAACATATTTAGCTATATCAGGAACTGCGCGAAGACATGAGGCGGAGACGACGTCTATGTACTCGGCATGTAAAGAACCGTAGATGTCAACCAGGAACACCAAACAAGTGGAACAAATATATCCTTGGTAGAAAATTTAAAATTGCAAGCCAAGCCTTTTGAAGGAGGGGGGGGGGGGGGGTCACTAGCATCCAAGGAGAGTTTAGTTGGCATATATCTTCCGGTGTGTGTGACATGTGTCAAAACAACTGAGGCTCATAGCTATGCCTAATTCAGATGACTGATAACTCTGGTACGTAAGTCTGATTGAGTAATCAATTCCTTCTAGATAATGGAGTGACCCTATGCTCTGGTTATGGCCATATCTTAGATATGGTCTCTTAAAGATACACTCGTACTTTTATGTGAATTTATTATATACATATACCCAATTGTAGCACGCTGTTAGCATGTTCAGCTGCGCTATGATCATTTTGCTGTATTTACTATCACTAACATAACATATCTCCAACTGCCGTCTATCCAGGAGAAGGTCTCTTGATACCATACCGTCAGTTATATACCGGCCATTGCGGAGTCTATCAAGGTGTTAACAGCCATCTCAGTACTCATTTTTTTAGGATAAATACAAAGTATTTATGGCATCTACCTAGCTATGTTATACTGGTACTATGAAGTGAATCTCTTCAGTTTCAGAATTATACCGCGGAGTTCAGAAGCAGTAAGATGTCTAATATTGATGTCTCAGCTCAGCTCTGTTCAAGTTGCTCATCACAGTATCAACTAAGGTAGTCATCATCAACTCTTCAGCACTAGGCGTTACAGAGAATAGGATCAATACCTTTGTTGATATTGTGATGAGAAACTTCAGAGCTTAGCGCTATACAATACGTTTTACCTGTCAGAAAAAAAAGCAGGACACCCATCCGTATATAACTAACAGCTATAAGTCCCAGTATATACATTTGTTTCGTTTTCCAATTGTATTGGCATCTTATCCGGGACTTACAAACGATGTCGTCAGCAAGTTCCAAGCATATATAAGTGGTGATATCGCGATTAATATAGTATTGAGATTCAGTTTGACATGGGCAGCTATAACGAGGATGAGAGCCCAGAAGTGTGAGAGATCTTGGTCTCTAGAGCCACTTAGCAAGAGCCTTCCCCTGAGTCTATATAAACATATATAAGATTGAGATAGATAATGTTTATAACCCCTACAAAGGCAGCGATATATCAAGATTATACCACATTATCATTAAGATCCGTTTCTCTGGGGCTAAAATACAAAGTAAACACATAACGTTATACACGTAGTACTATGTCTAAATATATTGTGTCTTGGATAGCACTGTGTTTGACAGCAAGAAACGTTCTGCAGGATGTGTTTACAATAGAGGTATCTTTTCAAAATACATAAAAAAGACACCATTCTTTTCTGTCGTTTGGAGGTTCTTCATCTGGTTAACTATATGTTAGTTACACTATTACTACTTTGTGTGAGGTAGATATTCGTGAAGCCATGATAGATTGATATAGGCTTACTCCTATCATTGTTGTACAAATGGTAGGGTTGACCGCCATATAGGGTTAATCGGTAGATTAATCATCCACATGTTGTCCGGCCAACAGTAGGTTTGGTCGCCAATCAGCACAATTGGCTTTTAGCTCCACACCACACTTTCTAGAATACGAGAAAGGAACCATAACGAATGGCACCAATTCGTTTACGGCTTGGTGCAAGACATTCTAATTTAGGCGGGCCAATTTGCGGTATTCGATGTTGTTATACGAGCACACAAGCCGTTCATTGGCTTGCAACGCTTGAGTAAAAAGATAACTCGGTAGAACCAACTTGTTTAGTATCTTCATAATTCTGACTGAAACTATTGATAAAAACCCCCCAAAACATACTGTTTAGATCCCAATGATTGATATATTCTCTATCTCTTCTTAATAATCAGAGACGCTGTTGTTTAAAGGGTCTCTGTCACAATTAAGGGTTAATTTCTGTGGAGAGATCCTGGTTGTAATTAGGGTTCAATTCAATTGCATTCTTCTGACCTTCTGTTAATTTTACTTAGTGTACTAGCTTATACTAATCAAACAAGAACAATAATTAGCAGTAGCAACATAAAGAGGGGCGCAGCTTTGATCTTTGGCCAAAGCTCACGATATCAAGTTGATCTTAGATGACAAACCATGCAAAGGATCCAGAGCTTCTGAAAGCACTAGCTAAGTTGACAGCTACTGCCTTCTAACATGGCTTGTATGGATAGATCTTTGGCCGGCCACAGAACTTGAGGTACTATTTTGATTTACGTCCTCTTTTCAGCAGGCGTAATTGAATTAAATATTGGAATATTGCTTCAGCTGGCCGACTATAGGGTAATATTTTTTTTGTTGTTAGTGAAAAGCGGGCTTTCAGATTGATCATAGTTAGCATGAACCAGGCACGGCATGGATGGGCGGGCGGCTTGACTAGGCTGCAGGCTAAGAATGTTGGCTGATTTATTATTCTTATTTTTTTTTTGTTGTGTACTTTAAGTATACTTGTTTACTTGTCGGTCTGGAGTTTCATTCAGCTGCAAACTTTAAACCTTCATAACTATTTTTTTCCTATCTTTCTCGCAATCCAGATTCTGAGCATCGTGAAAGTGACTGATACACGACTAACCTGCCGATTTCTTGACGCTTTTCAGTTCTGATGTTGTGTTTTGTTTGGCATTGTATATTATTATCTTTATTATTCAACCATTTATTCAACTTACTTTAGCCTTGCTTTAGCGAACAAGGAAAAGCAAACAGCCGCAGACAAACAAAAGAGAAAAAGAGAAAAAAAAGCCACCAGTAAACGAACGAACTGGGACTCTTTCTTGCTCTCACACTCGAATAAGGATTCGCCATCTTATCTTTTGCCTTTTCGATAGGCTGGCTTACAGGCTCTCTGAACCTCGTCTGTAGTACTCTGCGACTCTGAAGATCCAAGAACATACAAGATCTGTCGTGATCCCGGCAGCCGACCAATTGCAAGCTGTTGACAAGTCTGTAGTGACACTCTGTACTGCAGATAGCATCTGAGACGGCTACGCTAGACAGCATCTCGATAGCGCTTGTCTGATCGCATTGCATCGCATCAGATCGTTCTTGATCTAATTGCTTCTCCTTGAGCGATATAGAGAAAGAGAGCTTGTGGCTTACCTGGCCGACTGACGAAGTGACGAAAGCCACAGTTCCTTTGCTTCCTGGCGGACTGTAACTAGGCGCTTCTTGAATACACTTACCGAGTCTGCATTTTATATTCGCCTTTTGTGATAGGAACACATTCGAGCTGCAACGATACACAGAAGAGATCCGTGTTGCTGACGGTCACTGGGAAACCATATAATATTACTTTTCGTGCTCCAGCCGCTGTCGCACGTTCTACGAGAGCGTTGGTGGTAAGTTTGTTTCTCTTCGTTCTTCTTCCCATACAAACCTAAAAATGTTCAAAGAACACTCTTGCCCACTCACTACCGGTTGACAAACTAGCCTAGCCTGGCCCTGGGCTCGCTTAGGCTATCCTGCTCCTCTGCGCTCTTCCCACAGGGTCTGGAAGTGGGAAGGCCTTTTTTTTTTTTAAGTGGCGAGAGATCCCTGGCTTTCAATAGATGAACCGTCGGGGCCCTATATTCCTATCACTGCTCAAGTGGGCAAAGACAAGGAGAAAATAAAAAGACTGCAAAAAGTGAGAAGCAAAGAATAGGTAGAGGCTCATCAAGGATGAGATCCGCCCCTTCCACTGATTGCTGATAGTCTTGTGGTGCTTTCCAGTCCTGAATGCTTGAGTGGATATTAGGAAGCAAGCAAGTGCCTTCCTAGTGCAGCATCACCGTTGGAAAGAAAACACCGCCTAGGAACGCGCCAATAAGGCACGTCGGAAAAAAGCGCAGGAAAAAAGCAAATATCTTCCTCTTCTTCTTGCTTGTCTTCAACTAACGTTAGACTTGTTTTTGAAGGCTTTTACCATCGTGATTAGGCGCATTTTTTTTTTTACTTACCTCGTTATTTTTTGTTAATTCATCAAATTTCGCTGTCATATGGGTTTCCGCTTGAGCAAAAAATGCTGTAGTAGCGCGTCTTTAGCTGTAATATCTCTTCCCTGCCACTATTTCGTTTCATTTTATCTATCCACCGAGAGCACTGTTATCGAGAGGGTAGACCATCGCTTGCTTTAGTCCCTTTCATTCGTTTTTTCTTACTCCTCTCCCCCAAGCATCGCGGACGCTGTTCAGTTGCCCTGGTTTCTTCTTGCACTCGTTACTCTGTGGCTGCTTCTTTGAGTCTGCTCTAGGGCGCTTGTCTCTCGTTTTATTATTCATTTTTTTTTTCAATTATTCACTTCCTGATTTTTTCGTTTCTATCATTTCCCCTTGATACACTCTCCAATCCGATCCATCGACCGCTTTATACCCTCCTCCTCCGAAAAAAAGATCATACTGGGCGCGCATCGTCAGACATCAAGACAGACAGCCAGACTCGTGGCCCACGGTCTGTAGCTGTGTATTGATCTAGAAACCCGTATTTTCAATAATCATTAGGGTGAGTAGACTACTTATAGTCTTATAGCTAGTAGCTATAACATTTTCTTCGCTCTGCCTTCGCACGTTGGTGGCTTACATCACACAACGAGGCGAGACTCGCAGCTGAGACTCATCCTGCACACCCTCATCTTATATGTGCGTTCTGCATTTTGGCTGAACACCTGCTTTTTGCGGGTTGTTTGCTGCATACTCTTTCTCTACTTGCGCGCTCATGCCGATTTGCCTACTTTGTTGTACCACTCTTGCCACCCCTAGTAGGAAGCCTCTGGCCATCGCGGGCGAGTACTTCGTCAACCCGCTAAGGCTGGCCCTTGACGACAACATCGCACTCCAGTGTATGCAATGATCGCCAAGTAGCTCTTGGAAATGCTTCCCATCCCTCGCCCCCTCCCACTAAGTGAAACTGATGGGCTGCTGACAACAATGAACTTCCCTTTTTTTTTGACTACACCTGGCGTTCTAGTACCTAACAAAGCGCCTCGTATCCTCCTGAACCCCACCACCACCACCACCACCGTACCTTGGTGTTGCCTTGCTCCTGTTTGCCTGAGATTGCATTTGGCCTGTTTCACCTGTCTGCTCCACTTACTTTTACCTTACCCTCGCGCTCGCTTTTACTCGTCACCGTAGTTGTCTAATGTCTAGTCGCACCACTCGCCATATATGTTGAACCACACCCAAACTAACTTTCTTTCTTTTTACCTTGTGCGCAGGGACAAAAGCAGAAACCATGTCTGTTCCCGAGAGACCAGGAGGTGGTTTGCCATACGACGGACAAAGCCCTTATACCAGGAGTCCTCCACCTCGTGATGGGATACCGGATATGTATGGCAGCCACTCTCATGGTCCTGAAGGTCATGGCCATCATCGTGCGCACTCGAATTCCTCATTAGCTGATACTATCGCCTCCCCCAACATTAACCTCGAACGTGTACCTTTAGCTTCCAGTGACTTCTCGCACAGCGTCATGTCAAACACCGGAACCAACTCCGGCCTAGGTCGCAAGCGAAGTCTGGTTCGCCCCGAGCGGAATCGCATCACTCCCGATCACCCCAACTATCACTACCGCAAACACGCCGCTAACGCTAGCAATGTTGATGTCTTGCCATCGACTACTGGAAACGATCCAATCATCGAGGACGAAGAGGCTGCTTCTACTGATTTGTCTGCCGCTCGCACCCATGAAACCGATCGTACGCCTCATGCCGAGCGACTGAGAGACGAGAAGAAGATTGCTTCTCAGCGGCAGGAAAAGAGACGGAACAAGAGAGGATCTAGCAAAGTTACTAAGAATAAGAAGCAGCCAAAGATCGAAGAAGCCTCTAGGCCCTTAAACCTGTGGATGTTTTTCTGCTACACAGTCACCTTTTGGTGTCCTAACTTTGTTCTGGGGTGGTTTGGAATGCCAGATAAAGACCGCAAGCGTGCTTGGAGAGAAAAGATGGGCCTGATTGCGATTATTCTTTGTATCATGGCGATCGTCGGTTTCTTGACCTTTGGATTCAACCAAACTGTTTGTGGCACACCTCCTATGCGCCTGCGTATCAACCATGTCGATAGTGGCTACATGATCTTTCATGGCGTGGCTTACAACCTGGTCGATTCATCCCATCCTGCTGCTGATGGCATCATCGGTGGTGCCAATGTTCTTTACGACCTTGCCGACCCTGCCGGTGGACAGGATGGAAGCTTTTTGTTCCAAAACGTCAACGGTCGCTGCAAGGGAATCATCACCCTCGCTGACGGCTCCGATGTTCCGACCAACGACGATAACGATCTTGCGTGGTACTTCCCATGCCGTACCTTCAACCAGGATGGCTCTTCTGATACCAACACGACTGAACAATACTACAGTGGATATTCCTGCCACACAACCTACAAAGCGCGCCACGCATTTTATAAAGAGTTGGACCCCACTGCGGATGTTTACTTCTCTTGGAATGACTTGCGCAACAGCTCTCGTAATCTTTTAGTTTACTCTGGTTCAGTCCTGGATTTGAACCTTTTGAATTGGTTCAATGACTCCCAGGTTGCGTATCCAGAGACTTTCAAGCAGCTACGCAACACTAGCACTGCGTACAATTCTGCTGTTCGTGGCCGTGATGTCACCCGCATGTTTCAGACGACTTCGGACAAACATATGATGGAGTGCCTTGAACAAGTTATCAAGGTTGGCAGTATCGACACTGAAACTGTTGGTTGTATTGCAGCCAAGGTTGTGCTCTACTCCATGCTTGTTCTAATTCTATCTGTTGTTGCGGCTCGTTTTTGCCTTGCCCTGGTCTTTCAGTGGTTCATCTCACCCCACTACGCTGCTGATAAGACGTCTCAGACCTCTGACCCCCGTAAGCGTCAGAAGCAGATCGAGGATTGGTCTAAGGATATCTACAGTGCTGCCCCTCGCATTCCCGGTGGTGTTAACAGCAGCGTCGGTGGTTCTAATCGCGGCAACAAGCGTTCATCGTTCCTCCCCACTACTTCTCGCTTCTCCGCTGTCTATGGTAACGAACGGACATCGGGAGTCCAGAAGAGAATGACGACGATGTCCTCTCAGGGTGGCAGTGCGCTGCTACACCCTGGCAGTTCTAATTACCGTGAAGGTAATGATAGTCGTACTAGTTTCTTACAGTCTGATGCCTATGGTAATGGTTCAAGCGCTACTGCAGGACCTGGACCTGCTGGTTTCATCCACGATGCCGTCGTGCCCCAACCACCTTCGGATTACATGCCTTTTGGCTTTCCTTTGGCTCATACCATGTGCCTAGTCACGGCTTACTCCGAGGGCTATGACGGTTTACGCACTACTCTAGATTCGATTGCGACCACCGATTACCCGAACAGTCACAAAGTCATTGTTGTTATTTGCGACGGTGACATTCGTGGTAAGGGTGAGAAGCACTCTACTCCCGAGATTGTTCTTGGCATGATGAATGATTTTGTTGTTCCTCCAGAGGAGGTTCAAGGGTACTCATATGTTGCTGTGGCCAGCGGCTCGAAGCGCCACAACATGGCTAAGGTTCATTGTGGCTTTTATGACTACGGCGCCGAATCTCATATCCCCGTTGAGAAGCAGCAGCGTGTTCCAATTGTCGCGATCATCAAGTGCGGTACACCGGCTGAGCAGACTAAGCCAAAGCCAGGTAATCGTGGTAAGCGTGATTCGCAAATTATCCTCATGTCCTTCTTGCAAAAGGTTATGTTCGATGAGCGCATGACGGAGCTCGAATATGAAATGTTCAATGGCCTGTGGCGTGTCACTGGTATCTCGCCCGACTTCTACGAAATTATGCTCATGGTTGACGCCGACACCAAGGTTTTCCCGGATAGTTTGACGCACATGGTTTCGGCCATGGTCAAGGATCCGGATATCATGGGCCTGTGCGGTGAGACCAAGATTGCCAACAAGCGTGCCAGCTGGGTTTCTGCCATCCAAGTGTTCGAGTACTTTATCTCACATCATCTGGCCAAGTCGTTCGAGTCTGTCTTTGGTGGTGTGACATGCTTGCCCGGTTGTTTCTGCATGTACCGTATCAAGGCGCCCAAGGGGTCTCAGAATTACTGGGTTCCGATTCTTGCCAACCCCGATATCGTCGAGCATTACTCGGACAATGTTATTGACACGTTGCACCGCAAGAACCTTTTGCTGCTTGGTGAAGATCGTTATTTGACGACGCTAATGCTGCGCACTTTCCCCAAGCGTAAGCAAGTGTTTGTGCCACAGGCTGTGTGCAAGACAACTGTACCTGATGAGTTCATGGTGTTGCTGTCGCAAAGGAGAAGATGGATTAACTCGACAGTGCATAACCTCATGGAGCTGATTCTCGTTCGTGATCTCTGTGGTACTTTTTGCTTCAGTATGCAGTTTGTTGTGTTTATTGAGCTGATGGGTACTCTTGTTCTGCCTGCAGCTATTGCCTTCACCTTTTACGTTGGTAAGTACACGTTGAATTTCTTCCCTTTGCTGCCTCGTTCTTTTTATCAAATTTTTTTTTACTAACGTTATGTAATAGTGGTCATTTCTATCATCCGTAAGCCGGTTCAGGTGATATCATTGGTACTGCTAGCTCTCGTACTCGGTCTACCCGGTGTGCTTGTTATTGTGACTGCACACTCAGTAACGTATGTTGGATGGATGTTCATCTACCTACTGTCACTGCCGATTTGGAACTTTGTGCTGCCATCGTACGCCTTCTGGAAGTTTGATGACTTCTCGTGGGGTGAGACGCGGCAGACTTCAGATGGCAGCAAGGATAGTCACGAGCACGAGGGCGAGTTCGACTCGTCACAGATCACGATGAAGCGTTGGGCTGAGTTTGAGCGCGAGCGGCGACTGCGGATGCATTATTGGAATTCTAAGGAGAATGTTTCCATGTCGCAGCATCAGTCTAGCGGCGCCCTACCAACGTCAGCGACCTGGCAGCATAGCCAGGAGTACCAGGGTGACTACTACAATGAGTAGAATCCGTTGTCTTATCCTGGACCGCCCAGCGTAGCGACGCGAAGCTCATACGACGAGCCTTCGCTGCTGGTGACGTCATGAAAGAGAAAGGGTGTATGATTTTAATATGTAATCCTTTCTTTTCTTGGGGGATGTTGGTGTCGTTGTGTTTCTTATTATCTTTGGCTTCTTTTATCACGTTTTCATTCCATTCTATATTAGACGTGCGGGATAGCGATGAAAGTTATTAATATTGTATCTTTTTTTTCCTAGTATTATCGTCACCACTTCTTCTTTACATCTTTGTCTCTTAACGTTTATTCTATTTTTCATTCATGGCGGATTATGACGACAGGCTTCTTTGGGGATCTTTTATGTGTGGCTTTTTTTTTCTTTATATTGCACTAATAACTGTATTCACACCTTTTTTCTTGTTGAATTGATGAACGTTAATATTTATATATTTATCTGACTGTGTTTGTTCATGTGGCTTAGCGAAGAGATATATATCGGTAGCTACTATGTAGTCTATTATTATATGGCCAATGAAAAGTGAGATTGGGGAAGAGACGGAACTAGAGGCAGAGAGAGGGGGGGAGGGAGAGAAAGAGAGAAAAGGACAAAGGAAGGACAATGAGGACGGAGTGAAGCGAGTCAAACAAACAAGTCCCCGAAATAAGGAATGTCTCAAGCTGACAAAGCTGTAGAAGAGCTAGATGTTGGTTGAAATAGGCTCAACTATGTATGCGAAAGAACCGAGCGGAAAGCGAATGTGTTTGGAACGAATAAGGTGTATCGTAGCGTTGTAATTAGTAGTGTTGGTGATATATACTTCAGAAACAATGATGAAGAAATCAAAGTCTGGAAGGTTTTATTTTTTTTTCTCATCATGATCTCTCGCTGCAGGTGAATGAAAACGGATATCTCAGAGGAGGTCAAGGGTGCTGATATTATCGAGTTATTAGAGATTTTTTCTTACTCATAACTCGATTAAAGGTTAACTATGACGAGTGAGATTATTTGATTCACATAAGAGGCGATAGTGTAAGACCAGACATAATTAAGCTGGGCCCAGATGTTATCATGATTGTCCTTTCTTCGTTACTTTTTGGCCAAGAGAGGATAGTGGCGACTCGTAAACGGATAAGAGGACACAAATAACAGGCTATATTACACTAATATATGTCTTTGAGAATAGAGGATTATGTGATGAAGGATCCTCTGGATATGTATTGAATCTTGGTCTTTTGCTGTTTTGGTAAGAGTAACTTAAGTGTAGTATTAGCTGTACTATATCACTAGATACTAGCCACTATTAGCCACTATTGGCTATTCGGTTGCTTGGCTGGCTGCACGAAGAGACAAATATTATCAAGTTGCGGCTGGCCATGTTCGAAGGGCGTATTACTACGTATTGGAGAGTCTCCATAGTTCTTGAAACTTAAAAAAAAAATTATATTGGAGAGATCAAGCCAGACAGACTATATATAGTCAATCAAAAAAAGAACAGAGAAAAGCATTTCCCTCCGCTCTTCCTTTATCCCGATATCTTCTATAGCACATATTCGATCTGTTCATGTTCTTCTTCGTCTCCCATCCGAGACATCTTCCATTTCCTTTACCAAGACCTGCGATGTTAAAGATGACGCAGGAGACCGCATTGGGAAATCAAATGGCCGCTGATGCTGCAAAGCCCCCGTTTTGGACTGGTCCTAGTATATATCTGTTAGTTTAGCTGCATATATACCGAAGTGGAAAGGGGGGGGGGAGAAGAAGAAGAGAAGGGGAAAGGGAAAGGGAATATGAAGATACGAAAATGATATTAGTTCCTTCATTTGAATATTGGCTACCCCTGTCGAAACCCGTGTGATCAATGGATTGAGATGGACATATAAAGAATAGGTGAAAACTAGAGCTAATATCACTATTATTGCTAAAAGTACTTTCGGTGTGGTGCGGTGTCATTTCAGGAGCAGTAAATAAGTGTCTGATGAAAACATGTGCCACAGTTCCATCCGACAAGTCGACAGTTAATGCGAGACCGCATCCTTTTCTCCATTTTGACGGCATAGAGAAGAGAACTATGCATCAGCAGCAGGAGGAAATGAGATGACTTCTCAGTCCGTGAGCTAGTCACTTAGACTCGGAGTAAGTAAGCAAATTGGAGATGGTGATTGATGAGCTACAGTTTAGTATGTCTGTTGTGAACTTCAGCCATAAATGCATAATAGTGAAGACATGAGTTATAGTGAACAGCAGACAGCCTGATAAAACTACTTAGTCCTTGTTTCCTAAGCAACATACCACCAAGCAGATGGGAGAGGCAAAGAGATAGTCCTGCTACTATCATCGCTACATAACCTACTACTTTGGAGGGGGGCAGACCCTATCCAGAGTCAGTTAGCTACCCGTGATCTGACAGGTCTTCTTTCAAGTGCATTGTAGAAGGCAAGCAGCTAAATTTTTAAGAGAGGGGAGGGGGGTGGAGTTCCCATAGGAGGGAAGCAATGATGATTTCATGCTGGAGTTACCGGACGTATGAGATAGTAATAACAAGGGGAGAAAATAAGAAATAAATACCGAGAACGATGAGATAGCATCCCAAGCTGTAGTGCGGCCGATGACTCGGAAAGTCTGTTGGCTTAGTTGAGTGCAGAATTTCATTTAAAGACAAACAACAGTAGTTAGCTATGCATAGTTATACAATAAAATCAGCTTTGTTCTGTTCTAGGCGATCGGCAGGCTGCCACGATCCCAGCCACTTTGGCCGTAAGGATAATGTCGATAGCGATCCCGCGGCGTCTATTAGGGCGTATTTTGCTGTCCAAATTTGTATCGTTTAGTTGTCCCTCTTCATCTAGTTATATCTAAGCAAAGACATGGTTTTTAACTATAGTGTCTAACTTTATCAATATCAAGAACAAAACTAAATAGAGCAACTACCTCAAATGCTCGACAGCATAAGGTTAGCATAGGGTACTGACCGCTCTGCCTCTTCCAGCTGCCTATTCCAGACTTTTTGCCTCTTTTGCTTTGATTATCTTCTTCCTCCCCTCCAACCTGTGTTTAAAATGTATGTGCCATTTTGCTGTAGTCTGTTTATTTTCTCCTAGCGCTCTATCTTTCTCTCTCTTCCCTTGTTCTTCCTTTCCTTCTATAACTCCGAGTCTAGATAGAATATAAAACAAAACAACAAAGCTCCAGATGCCCGGCCTCGTTACCCGCTAATCACACATTGACACTGCAAGTATAGCTTCAATTGCTGCAGCAAGCAAGTACCAGCTATTTGGTATCGCTGATAAGATTGTATCCTTAAACAAGCTCTTATGATTTTTCTTTGCCTTGTTTATTTCTGCATTCCCGTTTTTTCTTGTTTTCTTTCCCTAGAACACCTTTTCCAGGTAAATCCTTTCGTTTATTATTTCACTAGTCTAGAAATTCTAGTTGATCTGACAACTCAAACTGCACATTGATAGCACCTTTCAGACTTCCCCCCCTCTAGTACTTTATTCCATTGCATTTAGGATCTTTACTCTGTTTGTCTAGTTCCAGCCTTGGCTGGCTCTGATGCTGCCCTAGGCAAACAAACAATTGCTATAAAACAGAAATATAAAATCGACTTGGGCTTCTTCTTTGTGTAGTGCAAGACTTGGAAACCCCCTTCTTATATTCTCTTTACATTCCTTCTTTTTTTTTTTAGCTCTGCTTGTGCCACAAAGACAGCGCAAAGCGTCTTGGACCTTGGCCCCGTCCTTCTTCCTTTCCCTGCTTTTCTTTGCTCGTTCCTCCTCCGATTTCGAGCGCCGGTTTGTTACTCGTCTCGCCGCCTTGCCGGTCCGTTCTTTTACCCCGGGCTTCAAAGTCCCAGGAAGAGAAACGGAGACAGAAAGAAACCAACCACTCACTTAGCAATGTCGGCTTGAGTCTTTGCCCCTGTTCTTGCAGGCTCATCCGACCGATTCGATCCGAATTCGTTACTTCTGAGTGACTATACACCGGTACAAGAAGCAGATGCCTGTCCGCCTCCGCCTCAGTCGCCAGAACGAAAACTGACCGACTATGAATCCACTTCATCACAACTTCCCAGCTTCTTCTGCGACTCAGACCACTGAGCAGCAGCAACAGCAACAGCATCTCTATATGCTTGTAGGCTCCAACGCTGATCTGTCCCTCCACGTAACCGCTGCAAGTCTCTCCGAAGAAGACGGCGCCATCACGGTCTTCGACATCCCGCCAGACTTGCCGCCTGCTATAGCTTCGTATCCCGCTCTTGCTAGCCCCCAAGTCGCACCACCCCTACCAACGACGAGCACGGCCTTTTTTTCCGAACAACATCTTTCCCCTCAGTATAGTGCGTACACACCTAACCAAAGCCACAACTCTCGCGAACACCAACATCCACACCCCACCGAACCACCTCCTGTAGTAGTGACAGCCATGTCTAACTCCCAAGGTTATGCCGAGCCTCTAGAGGACCCGGCGCCGCCTGGTGAGTTAGAAATTCCACTGGCCACTCAACAACAGCAGCAGGATGAAGACGAAGGAGAAGGAGAAGAGGAGGAGCTACAACAGACTGGCGGCCCGGATTCGTACTATCTGGCTATGCCCAACTACTTTAATGGTGCCGTTCTAGCCGCCGAACACCTCAGCACTGGTAGTCTCGTATCCCTTGCGACACCTGAATACTTTAGCCAAACCTTGCAGTTCCAAGAAGTGCATCCACCCTTTCTTACGCCCAACGCCCAATACAACTCGAACTTCCCACAGTGGATGAATGCCACAGAGCCCGGTGAAACCTTTCCACCGTCGTCGCAGGTATCAGCGCCGGGTAGTGCCTGGATACAGAACATGGGTGTGGGCTCTCTCTGGAGCGATAGCGATGGCGATGATCTTATGGACGATTCTAATAACACCGACGGCATCCCAATTGTAACTATGCCAGAAATCAACCCGACCAATGCGCTTGCTGTACCGAACCAGTCACTCTTGGGCCCTGATAACCCAGACTTTGTCACCTTTATGCGCATCTGGAGCCAACAAAACCGCAGTCGAAAGCCAGCAGAAACAGATATCATGGACGTGGTTTCAATTGTGGCTACCACTACTTCTATCACGCCGAGCATGCTGAATGGCGCAACCTGTGATCTTCAAGGCATTAACTGGACACAACTCGGCGTGCGTCGCAAGGATGCCCGCCGGGCACGCGCGCTTCTTTACAACAACTACACCAACTGCGGCCGAACATCAGAACTCAAAGTCAGTAATTATTCTCTCATCCTAATATCCTTGTATATATATAAATTCTTCTGTATTATATGCGAAGCTAACTAGTCCTTACTTATCCTTTCTCATAGGAAGGATATGACGACCGACGAATCCACCGCATGAACCACTTCTACCAGTTCCGATACAACCATCGGCGCAACGACACGCATCTGTCTCATTTCCAGTTACGCAATATGCTAGCAACGCCGTCTCGCGGGCGCATATTTTACCCCGATAAGCGCGGCCTACGTGAGATGTCGCCGCATAATAATAGCGACAAGCTTGTCCTAGATACGGGGCCACTTACTGAAGCGGCTCTTTCAGCCATAGCATCAAACCACGGGGTTATCATTGCTGGAACATTCAGTGGCGAATACCATCTCCGCAGCGTCGAGTCTGAAAGCGGGAGTTTCTCCAATGGCAGCATTACTAACGATGCCAGCGGAATCACCAACCACATCCAGGTGTACCTACCGCGTACAAGCAACCGACCAGTTGCGGCGTTCTGCTCCAACGATAATAGCTTCCGTGTTATGGATCTTGAGACCAAGAAATTTACGCAAACCACGCCGTATCCAAGCGCAATGAACTGCTCGGCCGTATCGCCAGATGGGCGACTTCGCGTCATGGTTGGTGATAGTAAGTCAGTGTACATCACTAATGCCGAGACCGGCGAGGTGCTTCAACAGCTTGAGGGGCACCGTGACTTTGGGTTTTCCTGCGACTGGGCTGGCGACGGATGGACGGTAGCCACTGGCTTCCAAGACATGGGCATCAAGATCTGGGATGCGCGACGGTGGAAGGACGTAAACGGAGTGGCGACGCCGGTCACTACGATCCGAACAGAGCTTGCAGGTGCGCGCAGTCTTCGGTTCACGCCTCTAGGCTGCGGACTGCGGGCACTACTGGCAGCGGAAGAAGCCGACTACATCAACATCATCGAGGGCCGGTTGTTCACGAGTAAGCAGACATTCGACGTGTTTGGCGAAATTGGCGGCATCAGCTTTGCTGATGAAGCAAGCGAGCTGAGCGTGCTCTGTAGTGACCCATACATGGGCGGAATCCTGCAGTTTGACCGGTGCATGTACGGGTCCTCGATGGCAAAGTGGGAGCCAGAGATTCCAGTCACAGAACTATTTAGTGACGAAATCATGCAGTCGACTGAGCGGTGGCTCAGCAACCGTATCAAAGCTATGAAGCCGTGTCCAGGATCTGATTGGGGAGACTTGACGCTAGACGAGACGGAGGAAAGGCAACAACTCCGGGTACGGGGACGAACACATCGGTCGCAAAAGGCGCAACGGGCGATAGACATGGAGTTTGAATGGGAAGCTTTCTAAGTGAGAGGAATAGGGATCTGGGCTTTGGTTATGTTATTATTATTTAAAGTTTTGGACGGCGCTCCTGTGCTTATATACAAAGAAATACATGTATCTCAATTTTCGGTGTTGGTATAAGAGGGTTCCTGATGAATGGTACCGTTGATTATAAACAAGCAAGCTATATGTACCATGGACATAGACGGAGGCTACATAAGCCGATAGAGACATCGGTTTCAATCTTTTTTACAGAGCATTAATACGTAAAAGCAGAGACAACCAATATAAAGAGGACAATAAAGCAAGAAAAATGTATTGCAACAAAAGAAAATGCAGTTTACAGAAAACGCCGAAGCATAGAAAAACCTATATCAAAGACAAGACAAAGGAAACGGAAACAAGCAAAAGACAACTTCAGACACTAATGTAGGCACTATAGCGCATATACAGGATATATAAAGTACTCTGTTCCTTTGATTTACCAAGAGACCAGGTGGCAGCACTGATTCGATTAAAACCCGAGCTGGAGACTATATGCTATGAACAAAGACTCCCGAGCCGGGCAATCTCACCGGAGAGCCGCCCTAGAGCTAAAAAATGGTAGCAATAAAAATGAACTGGTATAGAGATTTAAGGACAGATTAAAAAGGGAAGACAGAAGAATATAAACGAGGTTCCTTAGTGGCGATCGCACTGAAGCATCACGCCTCACCAGAACATACAATATTCCTTCCTGCCTTCTTCTTCTTCTGACCTCCTTTCCAGGCTGTAGACTCGACTATGTCTAAGCTTGACTCGAGCGCAGTTTCTTTCCTTCCGGCAATTCCTCGGCTGGTTATTTCAGATCCCTTCGAAGATATTCGTGCGAACGTCCTCAAATTTCTCCTCGTTTGAAAAGATGCACATTTATGATTTTATATGTTCACTGAAAAACGTCAACTGTAGAAAAAACGGGAAAATAAAAAAACACTAGATCGTAACGATTAAGAGAAAAGAAAGAATAAAAATGAGGGGATGTTATAGAAGAGGAGAAAAACTAAGTCTGACTGTCTACGATGACTCGAACACCATCTTCACGTCAAAGTAGGGCTCGCAGCCGCAAGAGCCGGGGCTCTTCCACATAGCTTCACCATATGTGAAGAAAACAACTTCCTCGCCGCAGACCTTACGGACAGAGGCCATGGCTTCCTTCTGCTCCGAAACACCAGGGCAGGCCTTGCCGTTGCAGGAGCCAGCAGTAGGCCAGCCGCACTCCAGCGAGATGGTTGGCTTATTGCACAGGGCCTTGACAATGTCGATCTGGCCCTTTACAAAGGTACCCGAAGTAGCAGGGGTGGTCTCAGCGTTGAAGTAAGGGTGAGTCTGGGCACCGGCGACATCGACGACGTCGCACAGAACACCAGCGTTAGCCTGCCAGACGTCGACAGTCTCAGCGGTAGAGTAAGGACCGGTGTAGCCAGCAGAACCGCAAGTCGACTTGACAGTGGTGATCAAAGTGGACAGCTGCGAGGCAGAGCAAAGGCCAGAGAAGATGGCTTCGTTACCAATAACCAGCATATCGACCATGTCGAACTTGCCCCACGAGATTATGCCCTCAACCTGTTCCTTGACATCGCCGGAGTAGCCGCAGCCGGCCTCCTTGATGTACACACCGATGATCATACGAATACCGTGCTCCTCACAGGCGCCACCGACATTAGCCAGAGTGTCACAGTCAGTCGAGTACAGACGGACGGTGGTGAAACCCATCGACTTGATGTTAGCAATGTCAGCGTAGACATCAGCCTTCGACTTGCACTGGCCACTGTCCTCGGTGTAAGGAGTGTAGGTGATGGCCCAGTGATCGGCCTGCTGGCCCTTAAAGAGGGTGCCAGTAGACGAGGAAGAAGAGGCAGATGAGGTCTTGGTCTCGGTGATTGAGGATACAACGGAGGAAACAACAGATGGCACAGGCAGATTAATGACAGCTGTAGACGAGGTAGCAGGAGCGCTACTCGGGGCGGCAGGGCTAGTCGATGCGGCAGGGCTAGTCGGGGCGGCAGGGCCAGTCGATGCGGCAGGGCTAGTCGATGCGGCAGGGCTAGTCGGGGCGGCAGGGGCAGTCGGGGCGAGGGTGGTGGTAGATGTGGTGATTGGACCGCCGACATAAGGGCAGACAGTAACGTATTCCTCAACGGTGGCAGTGACGACGATAACATCCTTGCTGTAGACACCGGGCAGGAAGGTGGTCACCTCGGGGTAGACAACGGTCTCCTTGTCCTCAGTGACGGTGCTGGTGAATGGGTTGATGGTGTATGTGCCAGCAGTGGGGCACACGTATACTGTCTTCGAGACGACGCTTGTGACGACTGCGTCAACACCAGTAACACTGGCGGGCACATCAACGGTGATAGTGCATGGCGAGGGCACAGCGGTAGTTACACCACCGTAGACGTTAACACCGGGAGTCAGAACGGCGACAGCGGCACCGCAAACGGTGGTAGTCTCGGTAACGACAATGGTGACGGCGGGGAAGGTGTAGACACCAGGAGTAGGGCAGGTCTCGACAGCCGGTGTAGGCACGACGGGAACAGCAGTGCTTGTCTTGACAGCAGTCGTCGTCGGGACGGCGGCCGAGGAAGTACTAGGCACTGCGTTGATTCCGACAGTCGTCGACTCAGCCGGTGGAGCTGGCGTGGCAGAGATAACGGGCACCGAGGAGGTGGTGTTGCCGTACGCAACAGGCTGAGGGAAGATCACTGTTATTCAATAGTTAGTATTCAACTTATACACTCAATCACAGATCAGAGAGTCAGGTTTTGGCCAACTTACGGGTTGGCTCGCCGTACCACGTAGTGTACACAGTCGAGCAGTCGCACTCCTCCTCGTTAACAGCAGCGACAGCCGTGGTGGTAGCCTCGGCATACTGGTTAGCCTTGGCCAGATCGTGAGCTCGGCGGTGAGCGTTGCTAGCGCTAGCAATACCGGCAAATGCGGCAGCGGTGACAAAAGCAGCCTTCATGATTGTTGACTGTCGGGTTGTTTCCGTTGATTATATTATATAAGTGGGGAGTCGTTAGTATGCAAAGGATATATATGAAAAATGGCGAGGAACAGCAACAAAATCAGGCGTTGACGATAAAGAATGCCCGCTGAAAGAGTGGAAGCGGTGGTGAAGCAGAAGCAAAAGAAGAATCCCCTTTTTGCGTGCTAGTGGCGGGCAAGAAAGAAGAGGAAAGCAAAAAGGAACAGGAAAAGAGCACGTCGGAAGATAGTTATAAGTAGAGAAGCTCGAGGGTCGAAATGGAGGATAAACTAATCAAAAATGGCTATGAGAAAAGCATCAAGGGGGGTGGGGGCGTGAATGTCGGAAAACAATCAGAAGAGCGTTCTGATATTGCTAGGGAGTGGAACTAGAAGATAACAGGGAATATCTCACACGAATAAGATGTTGCTGTAGACTACAAGTACTACTATGCAAAGCCTCAAGGAAGCCTCTCTAAATAAGACTGCGAGTAGCCTTTTGTTCGTCTCTCTAATGCCAAGATGGCTAGCTTGGCTACTGCTCGCACGCCCCTCCAGAAATAAAGAGTAATATACACGATAATTCATGCCCCCCCCCCCTCCCCTGACGAAGAGCAACAAGAGTCTTTCTTTCAGCACTCTACTCTTCACTAAACTTCGTTCGCAATTACTGAACGAGGGGCAAAGCTGCCAATGAAGCTCTTACCACTATCCACCCTGCCACATTCAGCGATTCTAAGATGCAGCAATTCCGGTGTGTTCTCTTACTGCCTCAAGCTTGTTATGCGTGAGATTGATGTACGTCTTGCTTCTTAGCTCTAACATGATGATCATGATCATGATGAAGAGCCCTGGAAGATGGGGTGCGAGCTGACCTGTTCAAAGAAGCCCTTCTTCTTCCTGTATAACTTAGCCTCCTATACCAGCTTCAGTTCTGTTACTTCACCAGCGTCGCTATTAGCTTGCACTGGTCTTTCTAAACCCTCGTAGATAAACACAAAAAATAAGCACTCCTACTACTACATACTTTCCTTGCCAAAGCGTCTCAAGCAAGACGGATAGCTATTTCCCCCTTCTCTGTGATTATTATTCTTCCTCTTATAATCGTCTCCATCTCTGATGTCACATTGTAACCTTGACCAAAGTCAGTCAGCCACTTAACTCTATTATCCCTTCTTTTCTTCTTTTGATTTATGTTCTTCTTTTCTCTTATCTTCCTTAGTTCCACATTACACTCTGCTAAAATGACCTAATCCAATTTATTACACACACTCTCTCTCTCTCTCCAATCAGTCAACTCACTTGAGCCCTCTCTCGGATTTAATGTAATCTACTTTAAAAAGTCTTGGAACCTCTTTTAGTTATCGGTGTGTCGTATATTTCACAACATCAATGAAATTGAACATGTTAACCTACAGACTACAGATATAATAGCTTCTATCCTTCCCTCCCCCCTTATTTATTCGTATTCCGTAGCCTAGCCTAGTCTAAGCGACTTGTTATGGGCCATTCTAATGCTGCACTACTTCAAATACTCACCACGGATTTTTGTCTTGGCCTGCACAGCTGTGTGAAAGTCGGTGTGAAGCTACATTAGTATAACCGAGCTTTTTTGTTTGTCTTTTTCAACGTATTTTCTTGTCAATGGCAGTTAGAATATAACCCTGATTTTTGTTCAGTAACCCTAATGTTATGTATAAGGTTGACATCTAGTCCTTTGTATAATCTGTTTTTCCGAATTATAACCCAATATCTTACTATTGACTCAAGACAACACATACAATAGTACTAGTACTAAGTATCAGGGTTCTTTGCTAATTAACTGACGACCCAGCAGGCAGATCCGGTCTAGATTTGAAAACCACAGCTTCTACCAGGAGCTGTTGCCGCCGATTCATTTCCTGCCAAGTCCTATCGACTGCTCTCGGCCCACCTCCTAGTAGTGTTGAATCCCTCGTAATTTTTTGACTTTTTATTAAAATAAGTCCTAGCACACAAGATTTAGGAACTTGTCAAAAACATGACAACTAACTGCATCTCCATCTTGTTCTCCTGTTGAAATTGAGATTGTGGTTCATCTCATACTACTGAAAGAAGACTAACTCACTCACCCATAGCCATAATCTCCTGACCAAGCAAACCCTGGTAGGTTTAATTCTCTCCGCATTAAAGAAAGAACTCACGATCGACTAGGGAGGGGGAAAGACTGGTCTAAACCCAAGCATTTTTTTCTATTATTCTTCTTCTTTGCCTGCTCCTTCTCTTTCCGTTCTCGCCGCTCTGCGAGCTTAAGGGGAGACAGACCTGTTCACGACGACCATGCTCAGAAGGTCGAGAAATAGCCTTGTCTATAGATTAAGGCTAAGGGCTAACAAGGAAGGGACATACTATGGGATTCATGATTAAGCCAAGTGACCAGATCAAAGTTAACAAAAGCGGCATAATGGCTGACCACACAGGCAGGCAGGGAAGGCTGGACAAATAACAAGGAGCCTTACCTTTGACCTTTCTATCTTTGTCGTACCCTCATGTCGGCCTGGGGAAAGATACGAAGAGTTAGAAATCCATTCAGTGTGTCCATGCAAATAAAGGCAGCGGTAAGCGCCACGAGACGGAGAGAAAGCAAGGCCAAGGCCACTATTGAATATAAACATGATAAAGGTAAGAGATACTAGTAGTACCGAGAAAAATATGATATGGTATGTCAGACCAGTCTAACTTTCAGCTTCTATACCGTGAAACTCCTTGACAAACAAATCCATGTATAAATGTTATGAATAACAAGGCTAAGAATATAAAGAAATCAACAATAACTATGAAATAATACCTCAGAATTGCCGCGTATCATAACAATGACCAATACATACTGCTAGACAAGAATTATTTTATATATAATAAACCTTTTTTTTTTTTGCACTCTTAGCATCTTACCAAAAATCATGAAACCTTGCCATGGGGAGAGCCTGGATAATTCTTGGCCGGCCACAAACACAGCTGCTATGAATTTCTATTGCCGATCTCTCTTTCAAAAAGTTGTACCTACAAGACGCAAAACCCTGACTCACAAATATGCATGGTTATTGTCTGTCTGCCTACTTCCAGTGGCCTAGAACTTCTTGGTTGCTAAGAAACAAAGCTTTCTACGATCAGGGTATGGTCGGTTACTACTATGTAGTATATGGTTGGCTTGGTCTTCAGCCTTTATTCTTCTTTTTCATCAATTATACTAGTAGTTAATAATTTTTACTAGTTCTCACTACAAGATTCTCCGCAAAGCTTGGGTCATTTTTGCGTTGCTCACTTTTTATGTTTTCTTGCTATCATCTATGCTAAATGGAGGCCTCAGATGATTCATATAGCTGCTCATTTGTCTACCTGGCTGTTTTGACGCTCAGGATAGAGCATAGACAATACTACTACTGAATAAATGCGCCCTTTCGATGTTAATGGCCGTCTTGTTGTCTCTTCTTTCTTCCTTAGATGCAAAAGAAAGTCTAATTAACAAACTCTCATTTCAGACTAAATCTAAATAATCCCTTAATCCCCTTTCACACAAAGACCCTTTTCCTTCTCTACCATTTGTTCCAATAGAGAGAGGCTTCTTATTGGGCCTTCCTTTTCATTATAGCCACGCCTCTCCCCCTTCCTTTCCCAATGTTTTCTCGATTCATCTTGCTAAATGACGTTCCTGCAGCCAAGCTCACCAAGACTAAACCGCTTCAGGTGGTAGCCAGGAACAGCAACACAAAGTTTAATCAAATTCACCCTCTATTTAATGCTATGTTATAGACCCTAAGTAACCCTTTAGGGTGTCAAAGCTAATCAGGATGAAAGAAACTAAGAATAACAAATCTCGCCAATATTCAGGAGGTTACAGTAGTTGGCAAAGCAAAAATTGTGGAGGAGGCTGTGCTATAACTAGGTATGGGAACAACTGTATGTTTATGTAGGTAGCAACACTATCTAATAGGCTTAAGTTTGAAAAATCTATAGTGGCCTGCTAGTAGTAAGCTTGAAAGCTAAACTGAAGCAAACAAAGCTAGTTTAATCGTCTTCCCTGGTGATACTTGAACTGGCAGTCGACTAAAAAAGGTGAATGTTGAGCAAGTTGGTAAATGAGCATTTTATATTATTTTATCATTATCATATACTCTCGTCTCTTCTATCGGGCGATATGCAGAAAGCAGGAGTCTAAATAAATCAAGGTAAATTCTGGACTTCCTTGTCTCTTTACAGGCTTTTATTGTTATCTTATGGTTTATAGCCTCCTGTTGCTTTTGATGTGCCCAGTCCACGAGATGAATATAAGGTTCGACTTGGTTTTCATTTTCATTTTTATTTTATTTTTCTTGTCTCCTATGAAAGTCTAGACGCGTCTTGCTAGCAAAATAAGGCGCCGAAATACAACCTCCTGCAATGCCAAATATGACAAACAGCATCAACAATAACAACCACTCGATCACAAGCCTTAGCATGAAGAAGGCAAAAGAACAGAAAGGACCAAAGTCTCGTGCATATGCCCTCCAAGGAACTAGCCCAAGCCTACCTTGTCTTCGTATCCTTTCTTCTTCTTTGTTGTGTCTCACCCCTGCGTTCAAAAAGTTGCTGGGGGAGGGCTCAAGAGAAAGCTGCCTGACAACCAAAGAGACGATCTTCTGCTGTTTTTAGTACTTTGTCGGACTTTTGCTCGGCTTAGAATCAGAATAATCGACAGATCTTGAAGTCAACCAGCCATCAGTGAGCTGCTTTGTTTTTGCTTTTCATGTTTTGATTCACCTTGTTTAACGGTAATGGGTAGAGATAAAGAAGGCGAATTTATTCTAGTGGTCGGTTTCATTGTCAGTCGATTGACTGATAGCTGTCTGAATTCCTGATCAGATCTTTCACCAGAAAGAGATCAATATTAATAAGTTGTCGTTCTTTGTTATCCAGATTTGCCGTTAATCGGTTTACCTACAACTAACAGACTCTCCGCATTTCTCCCGGGGCCGCTGCCTTTTGTATCCCATAACATTTATGTCTTGAGCCGACTTTGTACAGTAGGCTGAGAACATTGCGTTTTCCATAAAGACTCTAGAACTTTCAGCCTTGATGCGAGCGGTGTATGTCTTCCATCTTCTCACTTTCTTCTGACTCTTGGCGAGTTCTGAACCGGTGTTTGCCTGCCTCCCTTTTGCCTGTTTTGCCTTGAAATGGTGCCTATACACAATTATAGAGAAAAATAAAATAAAAAGAGGAGGCTGTGAACGTGTTCTCCATGCTGATTACCGAATGCTTGACAGGAGCATGTCTCTCTTTTCCCTTTCTTTCATTCACTGTAAACTTTTATCAAGATAGACTGACGACGTTGTTGCCATCCCTTTCTGTATTGTCTTAATTGGCGTTGGATCACTAGATAGGAGTGTGGGCAAGTATCTATGAGCTAGATTCTGCATAGATGACTCTCGAATCAGGTTCAATAAATTATATGTAAACAATATTGAAGGTAGAGAGCATAGCTAAATTAAATGTGAAAGCATTGTAATACCCCCCCAACTCCAAGTGTCTTGAAATACATGAAATGATCAACTAGTAGTAAATAGAGGCTTCTCTGTAACACATACCCTGTTCTTTTAGGCTGTAAAATAGAAGATACGTAGTATCTGGTAGATGATACCAAGGCATTTAGTAACTAAACTCGTCTAATATGAAGTTGCTAAGCAATGAGCCTACTATTTTGCGGCCTAAGAAGCCGGTAAAGATGGAGTCCGAAAAGAAAAAGATAAACAGGAGAAAAACAACAAAGAAAAATGACAACAAGAGCAAAATAACGTAATATGAGAACGCAAGGCCACAAACATTGAGAAAGTCAGAAGAACGTTGGCCAGTGAGTTTTTTAATCTCCGTTAAGCTGAGTGCGCACTACAAAATTATTTGCAATTTGCAATTTTCGATGTTTGATTATTGATTTTAAATCTGCGTGCTTTTGTGCAAGTGAGATCTAGGTGCAGTTATATCCTAAGGCGGCTTCCGTCTTTTTCTTTTCCTGTACCCTTTTTTTAAAAAAGGGTATGTATGGCCTTTTATTTTGTATCATTTGGGTCTCGTAAGTTCTACTACGTAGTACTGCTAGTATTAGAGAGTGACTAAATTCGGCTTGGCTCAGATGGATAACTCGAGATGGTGGTGTGCGTTATCATTATGCCAACATGCAAATACGATGCTTTATCTAGCTAGTAATGATACTGATTTAAAATCAAGTTGGGTTATTTGTTCAGTTAGTCCCTAGTTTTTCGATTTTTTCGATTTTATTTACTTAACTTCTTATTATATTCTATAGCGATGGCTGACTAGCCATCTCATGTTTGCATATTGATGTAGAAGAGCTAACAGCTTGATACCTAAAATAACACAAACAGAAATGTTTTCTTATGAAAAGCAAAGGCGCCAGCGTTTCATATGGCTGGCCGGTGCTTGTTCTTTCCACTAGCCCGCTATTCTGTAATCCACTGTTGTAGAAATAAGAATAGAAGCATCCAGGGTTGCTTTGGCTTGCTACAAGTAAGCGTCCAAGGGTGGGTTGAGATCACTCAAAGGAACAGCCACCCATCCTGTTATGGGGGAAGGGGGACAATTTGATTTAGAAGTAAGTGATACTTACTTGCTTTGCTTGTGCCTCTCCGCAATCTCCGGTCTGACAACACGATAAACAGAAAGAGAGATGGAAGATGTGGCTGGTCTTTTGTATGTTTTGGAAGTGCTGGATACTTATTGTTAAATGGCGATAACTAAGCCTGATCTTATCCGATAGGTTTTTTTTTATATTTATTATCTTATTCGATTGCTAGAACTATGAAGATACTAACGATCCTTCGTTGATGTTACTGTTATTTTTCATGACGATGTTCTTTAGTCTTGGTTATTATGAGGTACGACGCGAGCGATGTTTAGGTTTCGTTGCTTCTTAGAAAAAAAAATAGACTGAATGCATTGGAATTGTTTGATAAATGTCGCTTATTTTGTATTTTATATGAAGTGCTCGCTAGTATTATTTTTAGACTCATTATTGTTGTTAAATATCGGCCGGTAACTTCTCGGGATCATCGAGTGGGGTGACACAGAAACCTTTTTCGGCTGATGGTTTTTCCGGAAGCTGCGGTTATTTCAGTCTGATTTCAGATGACAGCATCATGCCACAGCTGTATCTGTAGTTAGTGTAGATGAATGGCATTCGTGATACGTTTGTTTTTGAGTCATTGGTCATTGGAAAGTAGGTCGTAGTCATCAATAGCCCATTATATATTTAACAAAAATATACAAATCATGATATGTTGGACTTTTGACCAGGCTCAACATGGAAAAAAAAGTAATACTGAACATGCTGGACTCTTGACCGGTCTAACATATACTAATAGTAGTAGTGGTTGTAGTTCTTTGTCTACCGATTTGCTGTTTATAAACCAGACAATACTCCTTGAATACCGGCAGTACTGGAATCATCCCGGCGCTGTACAAAAGCCTTGAAGTCCGTCTTCGTCAACCGCTTTCCGAGTCCTCCGGGCCCCGTAGCGAGAGTCCGAGCCTTTTCTCGAAGCGCCTCAGGACCGACAATGAAAAGTGAGCCAACCTCAGATAGCATCTCGACGACGGTCTCGACGTCGCGCGAAAGTGCCCACGTTTTGACGGTGCCCATGTACTTTGCAATGTCTTGCGTCACCATAAGGCCGCCCGTGGCGTTGACCTGAAACTTTTTGAAGTGTTCAAAGAGCAGGCGGAATACAGCAATGGCCGCTTCGCAGGAGAAATGTTCGAGGTTGGTGCCATCGACGGCGCGCTCAGCACACTTGGATACACGTGCGAGGAAGGTACAGATGGTCTGGCATGTCTGCGTCTGGAGCGAATCGAGGTCGTCACCGTCGCGGGGGCGGAAGTCGAGCTTCTTCTGCGTGTTAAGGGCCTTGGAAACATAGTTGGTGATGACGTCCAAGGTGGCTTTGAAGACGTCGTTGGTCTTCTTCTCTAGCGCAGTAAGACGCGCACGCTTTTGCGCTTCCATATTGCGCCGAGTAGTCGCGTTGCCCTCGGCTAGGCGGATCAGCACCGTGGAGATGAAGCGGTCCATTAGCGTGGTGACGGTTATGGCGGGGCGCAGATTGGCTAGATACACCAGGTCGGGCTCTGTCTTGGAGTTTTCCAGAGCCGTCGCATTATCAGCTAAAGCATCGAGAGACGTGTCAATATAGACTTGACCAACGCTCGTTAGTAGCAAGTTCATTAGGATATTGACGTCCTTGGGCGTCTCAGTCACAGAGCCCAACTCCAAAGCACGGCGCACGCTCTCGGCAAGCCACATAAGCATGCGTTTGGCAAACGGTACGCTCAGGACGCCGTCTTCCTCAGTGACTTCGATGTCGTTCTTGTTGATTTCGTTAATGCCAGCAACACGAAGCATCATTGCCTTTTGTGTGGGTGTCAGATCTGACGACTCTAAGCGGTCCAAGTACGCGTCCTTGGCTGATGCGATGATTTGCGTGCCCTGCTGGGCAAGCGACGCCATGAAGCCGGTAGGCCGCTTCTGTCGCCGGGAGTGATATGTAGTGTACTTGAAAAGTAGCGAATTGTAAAGTTCTTCTAGACTGCGCCGCTCACGCTCAATGTAGCCGTTGCTCATTAAATATGGAACAAATAGCTCTTCGATCTGCTGGTCTAGAGTGGCGGCGACCTGTGCTGAGCACGGTTCGGGATGCTCTGTAAGGCCGTGCTGCTTGAGATCGTCAATCAGCGTGTTGAGGTACATCCGGGATGAATGGAGAGTGCGCAGAAAGGCAATCGACGAGATGCTTGCGGCCTTGTCTAGGACTAGCTCGAGGCGCTGCTGTATTGACTGTTGGAAGACTCTCTGTATAAACTTGATAAGTACTGTCTCGTAGTATGGAAAAGCTCGCTTGATGATGAACGACTCTTCCTGCATGACAATGCGGACTTCGTCCAGCAACGACTGTAGGCTGGGCTCGACACCGGGTGGCTCGGCATCCGGATCGGCGACCTTGTCCCAGGATTCGCTGTCTGAGGTCACCTCGTCGCCCATAAGCTGATCTCGGTCGATGAAGAACTGGTGCTGGTTGACAAAGATGGCGATGACCGAGGCACCGTCGTTGAAGTCCTTGAGCACTTTGGCGCACTCGCGCATGTCGTCAAAGTTTTGCCGGCGGTAGCTATTGTTGAACTGTGTCAGCAGCTCCTGCTCTAGGCCCTCCGAGAACTTCTCAAGTAGCTCGCGCGTGTTGTGACGCACGCTGCCGGGACCAGAGACGCTAACGCCGCTGGCATTGAGGATACTACCGGTGTTGCGGGCTACGGAGGAGTTCCACGATGCAGGATCTAGCCGCTGGCTGATGCGCATTAGTTGTTTGGCAATGACAGCACAGCGGATCTTGTTCTCGGAGCCACCCTGGCGTTGCATTTCTTGTAGCGACGTTAGCGAGCCCGTCTCGCTGACCTCCTGCCAGCACTGGATAAGGAAGATTGCATCCTGCGCCCGCCGCCGCTTGCGGTCTAGCTCCTCGAGCTTTTCGCCGATTTGAACGGCCACGATGCCGCCCATGTCCGAGATAGTCCGGCCACCGTTGGAGTTGGAGCTGTTGATATCTAGCGCCTCAAAGGATTCGATCGACTGGTCTAGCTTGTGGCCCAACGTGTCTAGCGTCTGGTCGTGTTGGATTTCGGCGCGGCGCACTTGAGACATGAGTTCAGACTCGCGGTCCTGGAGGGTACCGGTGAGGTCGGCAAGTTGGGAAACGGCATCTGTACACATGAACGAAGCAAGTTAGTCAGTAGGCTATTATATGGCGATATATCTACGTAAGAAGGAGGACAAGGAAGTCTCACTCTCGAAGGTGCGGATTAGCGGTTTGGGATCGAACGGCGCCTGTTGCGCTATCTGGCCGGCCGACCGTCGATTTGGTGGCACCGCATTATCGGCGAGGTTGTCTATAAAGTCACGGACGATGAAGTCTTTGTTGGAGAAGTCTTCGAGCGAGAAGCTAGGACCTCGCGGGAACAGAGTTTTGGCGCCGGGGGCAGTCGTGGCCATTGCGACAGCAGACTAAGGCAGACAGAGCAACTAGGGAGGATTATGTGACGCAGATCTCGAACGGAGAGCGGCAGTGTCCGCAGCGAATGCACATCAAAAAGAAGCAGCCAACAAAGCTTCTGTGTTATTGAGACGAATTGAGGCCGTGAGGTGGGGTTGTTTGCTGGTAGAGGAAAAAGGCTATCGTGACATGTGATTGCGCAGGCTAGCAAGGTGGAAATTGCAATGCTGCAGATTCAAACAAGAGATCTTCGGCTACGCGGCTGGTAGGAGGTCTGGGATTAGGCGCTGGTATCTTAAGTAAAGGTCGGGAGGTTCTGCTTTGACGGTCGTTTGTTTGATGAGCTGTGGTTGTTGTTTGGAAAAAAGCTCCCTTTCCTTGTTGGGTTGATAGTCAACAGAAGTAAAGCCAGCTGCCAGGTAGCTTAAGCAGCTGTTGAAAGTATTCTGCCACCTGTCTGAGCTCTTGAGGCTGCAATAAGGGTAATTTAGCTGTCAGATTACAGAAGCTCTCTGCGGCAACTGCTCCCTTCCTGGTCAATTTGGCGTCATCATAATCTAAAGCAATTTAGTCCAATTAGCCTGTATTTTCCCGCATACTGCAACGATCGTGGCCTTCTTTCTTTTCTTCACAATCTGTTTTGCCTTTTAGACTCTGTCCCGCGACGCGGCTTCTGAAGCGTTTTTCTATATCATTTTCCCTTCGTCTTCTTCTTCTCACAACTGCCTTAACTGTACCATTCGTTTAGATTTTTTTTCTGACTTCTCTTCCTCTATGTTTTTTGGCACTTCGAAATAGCTACCGATGCCCTGGTTCCTACATTGATTTTATACAAAACAACCAAATCTTAGGGCAATCCGCGCACATCTGTGAGCTTTGCATTTCCCTTTTCGTCTCTTTTGTCGCGCAGTGCGCAAATCTTGATCCAGATCTCGCCTCCCATATATTTTGGCCTATCGACGCCAGCCTTCACATTAGTCTGCAATGTCCGTCTCTGTACGAGAACGACGGGTGTATCGCCAAGATGAACAGCTTAACCACAACCTGCTGAGCGAGAAGCAACGGCTCGGTCTCGTCATGGTTCGTCTTTTCTGTACACTATCGTGTTTGTAGTACTATTTGAGCCTGCATAGCTAACTTGTCTCTTGATCTGCAGCGCCATCTCCCCGATCCAAATGCCGACGATGGCAACCCGTGGTCTAAGTCCCGATCTAAGGCGCCGCGCTTCGGTTTGCGACGCTTTCTGCGCCAGCAACTGTATTTCTCCATATTTACAATGATGCACTCATTCTTCTCACTGTACTTGCGTCTGCGCCAGATCTGGCATGTCGTGTCTTACCACATCGCTTCGATTCTGTTCTACCATCACCGCACACCTGCGCTTATCGAGCGCGACATCAAGCCGCTGGGCAAGAAGCCCAAGCATCTTAGTGTCATTCTCAAGATGGAGAATGTGGGCCGCGCTACTGACCTGGAACGCCTGATCAACGAAGCCGCTGATTTGGCTGTCTGGACCGCGTGTGCTGATATTCCACTACTGTCTGTATACGAGCGCACTGGTGAGTGGCCTATTCTTTTCCCAGTTCTTGTCCTGGACCTGGTCCTTGACATGTGATTGATTGCAAGGATCGTTGTGTACTAATATCTTTGTTTGCTTTTAGGTGTCCTTAAGGGCTACATGCCGCAGCTACATCGTGCCATTCTGCAAAAGTTTAATACTTACTATGGCGCCGAATACCCCGCACTGGCCGTCAATGCGCCGCACTCAGAATCCATTTCGTCACCCGGGACCGGTCTATACGCCCAGCGCCTACAAGCCGCGCTCTCGGTGCTGCTCGTGTCCGAGGAGGATGGCCGTGACTCCATCGTCGATCTGACCAAGACTCTAGCTGATATGTGCCAGAAGGGTAAGATCGCGCCAGCCGACATCAACATTGAACTGCTAGACGCTGAGTTGTCAGAGGGCATCATGAGCGAGCCTGATCTGCTACTCGTTTTCTCGCCGTATATCGAGCTTTCAGGCTACCCACCGTGGCAGATTCGCCTGACTGAGATGTTCCGCTTGCAAGACAACTCCGGCGTGGGCTACCGCGTGTTCCTCCGTGGACTGCGAAAGTTTGCCGGTGCAGAGCAACGCAAAGGCAAATAAGCCCCTAAATAAAATCTGCGTGCTGGAACAGCCTGCATAGGCAAATAGTCGCAGGCTGTATTATGGCGGCCCATGCTTATCCTTTTCATTTTGTTCATCTTCTTGGTTATCGTAATATCTTCTTTCTTTTGTACAGGTACTGTTTTGTCTCTTTTATCTCTCACTACTCTTTTGTTTATAGAACACCTGCATACGAAAAGAAAAAAAAACCCATCATATCAAACAGCTAAGTGACTTAATATGTTCTATTGTAAGGCTGAGAATAAAAATGGCCCCTCTATTCAGAAATTTCTTCAGCCTTGTCATACGCCTTAGTTGGCAATAAAGATGGTGTCGAAAATCGAGGATTAAAATGCCTCCGCAAATGATCAAGTTGGCGACAATTAAAATCCCTGCTCATTGAGTGCTACTTCCATCAAAAATCTGCGTCTAGATCAAGACCAGAAACGAAAGGGAGAAAAACAAACAAACATGGCCGTAAGTTAGCGAGACTGCATTGCATAAATTCCGCCGGACAACCTCATATATTCTCATAATATATTATATTTTGTCTTCCACGTCAATATCGCCCTATATTCGATGAAGAGAACGGCGTCCTGCTCGCCAGATGCCCCTGTCAGCCAGAAACGAGCCGCTAAAACTTCTCCGTGTACCAAGGAAGCTCCCGAAGCCTCTATGTTACCTCTCCGGGCGCCGCTGGCACGGGCTATGACAACACTAGATAAGAGCATGTTCTGCAAAACGTTTAATCTTAGCGCAGCGGCCATCAAGGACAACAAGACCATCTCCAAGTACCGCAAACTTATGGAGAAGAGCAATGAGCTGTTGACGCTTGACCGACTCTCGCCTATCACGAGTGATCCGCGGCCAGAAGTTGCGCTCAAGGGCGGCAAGTGCTTGCTGTTAAAGCCCAGTGTCAAGGTAGATGGTTCGTTGTATCGTTCTAGTCTGTTTTCTGTAGGATATGAATGCTGACATTGCGTGATAGATCCATCGACTTATGGCCCGGTGCTGGCTGAAGCTGTCAGGACAGATGAGCTCGGGGTCATGCCGTATGAGCTGAAGCTGGAGTACGACTACTGGAGCTATCGTGAGTTCTATTCTGTGCTTGTATGGCCATGTCTGTATATACTGATAGATACTAGTCGACATTATGTCCTCCATAATGCCAGAAGATTTACATGACGAGATTCCCACTGGCTTTAACGCCGTCGGCCATGTTGGTAAGCTATACAATCCTCTTATTAAAATCCACCCCATCATATCCTCTAATGCTGTTCTTAGTGCATCTAAACCTGCGTGAACGCTATACACCTTACAAGTACATAATTGCCCAAGTGATCGCCGACAAGAATTCAGGTGTCCGTACCGTAATCAACAAGATCGACAACGTCGGCGCTGAGTCTCAGTTCCGCACCTTTACCTATGAAGTCTTGCGCGGGCCCGACGACCTCAACGTCGTGGTTCAGGAGAACAACTGTGTGTTCGCATTTGACTACTCAAAGGTTTACTGGAATAGCAAGCTGGAGACCGAACATACACGACTGATTAACCTCTTCAAACCCGGCGAAGTTGTCGCTGATGTCATGGCTGGCATCGGCCCGTTCGCCGTCCCGGCTGGCAAGAAAGGCGTTTTCGTCTGGGCAAACGACTATAACCCGGAAAGTTTCAAGTGCCTAGAAGCAGCCACCAAAAAAAACAAGGTGAGTTCTCTTTGTTACAAAAACATATCAACTCACAAGTCTACAAGATTCTAAGTATACATCCCTCTCTCTCCCTCTCATAACAGGTCGGCGAATTTGTCCGACCGTTCAACCAAGATGGTCGGCTATTCATTCCCTTCGTCGCCAAGTCCGTGCTAGAAGCTTCGCGCGCCGGCGCCATTGCCAAAACCCCCACGAAACAAGCTCGAGCCGACCGCCTGGCCGGAAAACCTGCCCCAGAACCGCGCAGCATACCGGTGCCACCAGTCGTGCACCACTACGTTATGAACCTGCCCGCGTCCGCACTTGAGTTTCTAAGCCACTTTCGCGGCCTATACACTGGTTACGAAGACCTGTTTGCAGCCAAATCACAGCTAGGAGAGGAGAAGGAGATGCTCAGGCTGCCCATGGTCCATGTACATTGCTTTGCAGTCAAGGGTGATCTGCCGGCAGCGCATACAGAGATTCTCGAACGCATTAGGACGCAGATCGGGGTATTGCTTAAGGTTGAGGGAGATGGTGAAGAGGATGGTCAAGTCGCAGTGCATGATGTTCGCGATGTGGCGCCGAAGAAAAGCATGTACTGTGCGAGTTTTCGGCTGCCAGCATCTGTGGCCTTTGAAAAAAAGCAGGCATAGTTTAGCAGCTGCAACATATATCAGAAGATATTTGACTACAAAAGACTATCAGCAAACGAGATACTTACGTAAATTTGCTAATAGATGCATGCGGTTCTTGAAGTGATGGCGTGCTTTGCTGGCAGTACTAGCTAATCAAGCTAATCAAGGTGCGTTGCATCACATATCGGAGGTCTGTCTGTCTCGCGCATATGTCTCACATAGGCTGTCAAAAGCGATGTCTCTCCTACTGTTCGAACCAGGCTAGCTAGAAGCATATCTATTCATACCAAGACAATGAAGCACAAGTCATATGTGCTGTTTTGTTACGCCTATATCATTCTCACTAAGTGGGGGAAATGACAGGACAGAAGCAACCAAAAAAGGCCGACGGAGGGTGCTTTTCAACCGACAGATTTGGAAATGCCACGCGGTCTTATATCCGACGATAGTTATAGTTCCTAAATCAGTAGCAATGTGATAAGTGGTGAGTGGTGTCTTATCACTGTTGAATGATTGCAGATACATGTCTTGTACATACAAAACAGTACACTTACTGGAGTAATGACAGAAGAGACGCTCGTATCTCATCCTCAGGCTCTAGAGAATAGCCTAGGCCCGGTTGGGTCATATCATTCAAATAATTTTTCGGAAGTACTTGCATGCATATGTTTATCCATATCTTCTATTATTTGTAACCCCTCAAAGCCCGAGTCAACACGGTAACGATAAGTAGAATTTCAATGAGTTCACGGATAGAAGAAAAGAATATATTGATATACGCTGGCACAGGGATCACTTGCTATCATCTCCTACTTTGTTTATTTACTGAATAAAAAACACAATAATGAGAGAATTTATGCCCTGTGTTACGCTATTCATTCGGCCAGAGGAAGAATCTCGTTCCGATATCTCTCGGCGCCAAGAAACAGAGTGGTCATTTCTTAACTTTGTCAACATATATTAGTTCGGACTAAGGCCAGCGAAGGCCAAAGCCCTTTGTAGCAGCCGGATACTGCTCTTCTTTGCATCGGCTGGTCGATAACCACGCTTTCCTGCTCTCTCTCTCTCTCTTAACAATATTGTATACTTGTGGGGGTACCAGATGATACGTGATATGTGATAAAGCCTCCATCTTAGCCGTTGGGTGGCCACCCCTCTCGATTTGCCAAAAGCTACTGTAGGAATCCTAGCCTGTAGTGTCCGTACGTGATAGAAGTTGTCTTCTCTAATTCTAGTATGCATTAGGCGGTATCATAAAAGACGGGAACTCGGGTGTTTTGGTTTACTTTTGGCTGGTATTAAGAAGAAGGGAATTCTCTGAGACTGTTCTTCTTTTTCTCACCCCCCCTCCCCATCCTTGTTCTTTTTCTCTTTCTTCTTTTTTCACTCTTCATCTTTCTTAGACAGAGAACTGCTTCTGGATATTACAGGCTACAAGTGGAAGATATAACACTTAGTCGTCATGGCCAGAGCACAATCTCAACAGAATCCGGTGCTACTGGCAGACCAAGTACAACCATACTATGTATGCAGTGCATGAAATCCATTCATCCGCCAGAGACATACATGCATGACAGTATAAGTGGGAGTGGGAAATCAAGTCACGAAAATCTGTGTGTATCCATGCAGTGTGTGAGTGTGAGCATGGCATGCGTGTATTTACGTTGTCATCAACACATGCATATCTGTGAAGCTAGCTGTGAAGCTGCAAGATAAGTCATGGTCATGGTGACGGCCAATATGATCGATAATAGTAGGACTCACGATAAAACTCATCATAGGAGGCCGTCTCCTATACCGCCTGTGTCGGCTAACTGGACTGCATAGGCGCTCGGTATAAAGGAAGGAAATCGATGTCCCGGCTATGGTCGTCGACAATCCGATCGTCTGCCAGGTCAGCAAACTCGACCACAAGTCAAGCCATAAACTATGTCTATGAACGCCCAACTGGCTAATTCAGAGTTACCCCGTGCTATAATCTGTACTTTCTAATTCTAGTTCTTCTATTTCTTCTTCTTCTCTTTCCGTCGTTCTCTTGCCGCCCATTGTAGCCCCCTGCTCTGCAAGTTCACCCGCTGGCCACCCGTCCATCCTACCAATCCAGCACATGCAGGATGGAAGATCAATAAAGTAGCTGACCAAAATGGCGGTGAGCTAGTAGCCATAAAAAGTACGACTGTGACTACAGCTAGTGGCTGCATCTGTTATTTACAGAATGGTGCCGAGCTCCAGCTACACTTTGTTTGTCTGGCAAAAGATGGTCATGAGTTCTTGCAAAAACATGGGAGTCATAAAAAGGCAATTTGCTAGAAGTTTTGTTCTAGCAAATTGTTTTGAGTCTGTATATGCAGCAAATATACTTTCTTCGATTAGAGCGAGGTGACAGACTTGGTTCTAAAGTCAAGGTCTTGACGGCTACAAAGCTAACTAACGGCCTTATTATCTCATGATGACGTATAAACTTTGTGCTACGACTTGAGGGCATCGTGAAAGAAAAAAAAACAAGTAGTGATCGACTACATATCTTCAGATGAATTCGCATACTACTACATACATAGTACTTGAATAAGTGCGCACCAGATCGTCGGGTCTGCAACTCTAATGGAGACGAAAAGGAAGAAAAAGAGAACCCTTAAGATTCTGCCACTATACGCCAAACTGTCAATTACTACTATAGCGTATCCCACGATCGTTTTTTGCAGACTTACACCTGCGCACTAGATTGGCATATCGTGAACCATAAAGCCAAGGACGCGGACCTGCAGGCTGGAAATGCAGGTGCAGTGCATCGTGAGAATCAGCAAAAGAGAGACTACTAGAAAGAGAAGAGAGAAGGTGGGCACATGGATAAGATAATAAAATGCATTAACAAATAAGCCTCATGGTGGCTTCGGGCTAGCAAGGTCACGATCTCGTGCAGAATGATGCAAGCTCTTTCTTTCTCTCTTCCTTTTCTCTTCCTTTTTCACCATCTCTATTTCCTTCTAAAAGAAAACCCTTTACGTAGATGCAATAGATCCGAAACAAGAAACTAGTCTATGTAGACGGAAGCTGTAAAAGTATCGTGAAGAAGAAGAAATCTTCTCTTATATGGCATAGTACTAAGATGGATTTTCTAAAGCCCCCCCCCCCCCCCCCCCCCCCAAAAAAAAAAAAAAAGTTGAGAGTAACTGAAACTATATGGAGGGATGCAGAGATGGGATTGGAGCAAATGCATAGAAGGTTTTCTTTTTCAGGCGAATTTTATGTGGCTCACGATACTCAGAATACTCAGATGCCACTTTCTAGAACTAGGTGTCAGGTTTTAATATTATATTTTGATTTGGGGGTCTTCGTATGCATGGGGCGGAAGAGAATAAGTAGAACATGCACTAATCCACACACAATCTGATCTCTTGACGGTCATAGCCTAGAAACGGCTAATATCCAAAAGGTCATACAATTGTAATATTAAACCTCACGATACTTTCTTGAAGGGGGGAAGCCCTGACTTCGGATTACTTTGGGGAGGCCCATCACGAGATCACACGAAATAGGCAGCTAGGCTCGTGTTCTCGGTATTTCCTGTTCCGAATCATTTCATTGGGTGAGACCAGCTGATAAAGTCTGGAGAAATCCGGGGTTTGATAATACATGTATATAATTGCTGCTGCTGATAAATGAGGGCTTCTCTAGCCAGCGCGTTAAAGACAAAAGGAAGACAGCAAGGTTGCGTGGTAAGTTAATTTAGTAACTATGCATTTATTCATTTTGTCCTTGAATCTAGGAATGTTCTGTCAAAGTCGAATCGTCCTTGTATGCAGAAACAGAGAGAGAGAAAGGCTGTCTCAGGGAAGATTAGAACAAGGATTAGCGAAACACCTGTTTTCAGCCACTAATTTTGACAGTTTGGGTTCTTCTTGCCTTTGGCTTCAACAGCGGCTGCTGAAGCTGAGACAGATATCACAGATGTCCGCATGACTGTTGGTTTTGTTTTGAAGAAATTTGTGCGATGGTGTATCCCGGAAACGAAGAACCAGTCTCAGTCAGACTGTACTATTCATATATCTCACTGTATACGACACATACTATGTATATACATATCACGAAATACATTATTTAATGCTAGCAGGAAGAAGCTATAACTTGTTTCCACTGCGGCTCAAATCGGTCCGGTTTGTTGGGATTGTTACTTGTACAAAGAAGGAATAGACTCTCGACAAAAGCCGTTGATTCTAGACTTTTAAATTATAAATTATAGTTTACGCTACTACTAGTACTAGTGGCATCGGAGATATGTTATTGTTAATGGCCGACCTGCCACACATTGAAAGAGTACTACAAATAAATGATCAAAGAGTGAAAAAAATCCTGCGCGCAGCAGCAGGCCTAGAACATCCAGAGAAAAAAAATACTGTATTATCAACCTGACAAGACCAAAGAAGAAAGCATCAAAGATCGTTCTTTGTAGCATGCGTAATCAAGTGATGTCTTGTTTGCGTTCCAGCCGTGTTGTTGCTTTATGAGTCTTGATATGGCCAAAGCCCCTTGTACTAGCTAGTAATATATCCAAGCTTGCCATTTTAAAGAAGGCAAAGATGAGGCTTATAATCAGAAGCTTTGGCGTCGCTATTTCGGGAGGAAACTAGAAGAGACAAGATCGAAGACATTGACTTCAATATCACAGTGTTTTTCCTGTTACGCTGGCTGGTGAGATCAGCCAAGCAGCTAGCCGAATATATCGAGTGTTTGGAATCACTAAGTCTTGGGATCAGACAGAACAGTCGTTGCCAGCAATGAGCGTAGCCTTATAGTTGGTTCCCAGGTAGCTTTTTCTACCTTTGTTTTTATAGGTGGCAGTGATTATGTTGCTCTCCTCTAGAAAAGGCCACCGGTGCAATTTGACCGGAGATGCCATCGAGACATTCTTAGCTTCTTCTACTGTTCTCGCTCTTGCTATAGTAATGCTTTAGCTACTACTATGTTTCAGCAGTTGTGCTGCCTGGCTATGGTTGTAGTATGAAGTTGCTTAATCGGTCTCTTCTACCCTTTGTCTGGACTGTCGCGCAATACGACGTTTTTTGTCAGGTCTCTAGGGTTAAGAAGGGCTTGTGCTGAAGCCGCTGTTTGGTATAAATGTTACTGGTACTGCGGCCATCCCCCATCAGTTTCAAGTCCCCACGAACAGCATGAAGAACCAGTAGAGAGAACTAGGTAGTACTAGTTATATTTTACGTGCTTGTTACTGTTAGCTGTCCGACTAAGCTTCTTTTCTTCTAAGCAGGTAATCTTAGAGCCAGAATATTAGACTGGAAATAAATGGTTGGCATTGCTTGCGCATGAATGCTAATACCTTGCTTATGTGTTTAGACGTGTTTCAGCGTCGGTTACGGGCATCTGCGCATCCTCAAGTTTTTGGTATTTAACTAATAGTAGAGGCAGTTGCATACATACAAACCCCGGATTAACATGATTATTCTTAAGCTTACCTACTTGTCTACGGATGAGGCAAAGGATCACCGCGGCCAAAGTTACAGTGACAGTCTCTCCTGTTTTCAATATCAGTATATAAGACGGGATTATGTAATCATAAAGAGGGAGTTGTTGTATCTTCTACCCCAATTGTGTTCAAGAGAACAGGCTCTTGATTGGTCCTCTTTTTCTAGACTTCTCCTATATTACTAACTTCCATCTTCTCCAACAAACATGAATAGATAGGAAAAATAGACAATTTGGAGAAAAAAAGGTCCATAGAAAAAGGTCCCGCGTGACAAAGTTGACCACACATAAAAAAATACACTAAATTATATATTTTATGGGAAGGGCCACGAAACGTCCGAGATCTATGTATCTCGCTGTTGCCGAGGCTGAGAATGATCATCTAGACATGGAAGCTGAGCACAAATTACTAGAAGAAAATTAATACCTAGGAGCGGCCGAGGCGAAGCAAAGAGACTAATCTTTTGGTGATGGCAAATATGTCAGATAATACTGTGCGTTGGCGCAACAGCTAAGTATCATTGTATTCAACGATACTAATCGAGGCTTGCTGATATTCCTGCTAACAGGCAGGTTGGCTGCCAGTCTCTTACTAGTAATGAGTAGATGGAAATTCTATAAGCTGGAATATGGCTAGTCAACCTGTAGGCTGGCGGTCTTTCCTTCCTCTTCCTCTCCAGGGAAAAAAGTCCAAGTTGAATTGCATATTACGATTATAATATTACGCTACCCCTCATCCAGGCTGGAGCGTTTTGGAGCCTTCCCAAGTCTCATGATACGAAAGCCTTTTATTTTGTAAGGTAAGGGGGATGATAGGTCAATGAATGACGACGACCTAGCTTTGGAATAGACAATAGTTATGCAATGAACAACAGTAATAGCCGGGCAGAGATGCATGAATGGCGGGGGCAAGACAGCGGGTCTTTGTGGAGTTATCCGCACCAAACACCAACCTAAGCGGGAGAGCCCATGTGATCTTTTCTTGATCGCTTCTTCGTCTATTTTGGTTTTATTGAGAACAATGGGCCCTTTGCCCCCATCTATAGCGAAAATAAATCTTGACGTCGAGGCTTTATATGATATAAACAGAAAAAAAATGCAATTCTGACTGGGACGTTAAACGATACAGCTCGTTTCTTCGACCAAATACCCTCAACATGCTACTACAATACCAAGCGCAGATGAGGCGGTAGATCCACATGGGACCTGTTGTTGTGACCTTGAATATTGCTTAACTTCAACGTTGGAACTGACATATCCAGTCTAACTCCTCTTTGTGCTTCAACTGCTTGATCATGTTGCCTGTCATTTCTCTCTTGTTTTCACGTAAATATATATTTCGTGGAGCTATCTCTGTACTTGTGTAGATTCCGTTGGTATACAGATTTAGGTGGCTGGACTGCTAGCATCGCCCCGTTACGGGCCGGATCCTTACTGCAAGATTTATATGGAGCTGTAATTTGATAGTAAGGGCGAGTTAGAGGCTTGGAGAATTTACAGTATAGGAAAGTTGTAGTTCACATGTATTCTATTTCTAGTTCGTAAAGAAGAAAACTGCGGCACAGAGAAATGATGTTTGCTAGTCTGTTTCTCCCCCGATTTAGTTAAGCCGAGATATCAAGTCCAAGTTCGTCGGCAAAAACGTGACATTGTTAGCTTCACTATTCAAAACAGCATATGCGTTGGAATGTTGCTAGTAGATCACGATAGTTTGCTTGTAACAGTACATACAGTAGATATGGCTTAGCTGTGTATGTAAGTGTTGCGAATACAGTGCGAATCAATGCGGCTAAGCATGTTCTACGGATGGTGACCTCCAGATCTATACGCTGCCTATCGAATAGGTATGATCCAGGAACCCGATGGAATGCCAACCTTTCTTGGTAGAGTGATGATGTAAACAAACAGGAGCTTCCGTGTCTACTGGATAACTATGTACTGATATTATAGGGTTGTTGGGGTTGGGGAAACTGAACATGTCATAAACAGGCGATGATGTTTTGTTTCTCATCATACAAGATATGAAACAAGCTGAGCAAACCACCGTTCTCCCTCCATTCAGGGAAGCCCTCACGAGATGAGGCAGAATACGACCTCTTGTGGCGATGATTTTCTGTAAGTTCCCAAAAGAGAGACTCCCTTGATCCATGATCGTGAAGGTTGAAGTTCTCATGTGAGCCTAGCTCCGAACAAATAAATAGAAAGGAAGCGAACAGCTAGCAATAAGTTGGTCTCCCGGCAAGGCCAGTCAGTATTAATTGGGCAGAAACAGCGTCGTCCCCTTGCCTGGGGCCAGGCCCTAGTTCATATACCTTTGTTTCGACCGTCGCCAGACACTTTGCTAGGCGCCAGAAAAGCCCGCCAGTAAGTAGAAGGAGAAAACACAGTAAGACGTAGATTAGTTAGATGGGCATTTGTGAATTAGCTGCCGGGGGGGCTGTTTAACGTTCTTGTTGTCTCTATGTGTTCTTTGATTTCTGTCTATCTTATGATTGTTCTATGGTTTTTTGTTTTCTCTTATTATTACAGGGGATGGAAACCGCCTAGATTTTGGGTCAGAGCCCGTACGAGACTTGATGTAATTCGGCCGTTACTAGCGGCTTTTTTAGCATGGTAAGGAAGAATAATGAAAGTTGAAGAGCCTTTCATTATCGGACAGAGATGGTGGGAACAACAACTACGACCTTCTCACCCCTCTCTATGGCGTAAATTGTCGTTTCGGGTTATTGCGAAGCAGCATATAATAATAGCAAGACGAAGAAAAAAAACATCATGCCTTTGACCAATGAATGTCATGGCTTGTTTATGTACAGACGACGCACATATGCGGTACAATCAGTACTACCTATTGTGTTAGAGATAGAGCGAAATGCCCTGAATGACCGGCCTGTTTGTAAAGCCTAGCTGAGCAATGGGTTGCTGTTACTGCTAAAGGACTCTCTTGTCTGATAACGAATGAGCAAATGACCGTCCGTGGACAGATGGATCTGCACATGACTTTGCTTGAGGCGCTTTGACGACAAGCATGGCGCCGCTGGATCTGGAACTGGGTTGCCTTACGATGTTATACTACTAGGCTGTTTGTGCTGCTAGAAGATATTGTAGGTGTTTTAAAACGCCTACCTTTACAAAAAACCTTGTTTATGCTACTTCTACTAACTCTACTAAGCCAATATATGACAGACTCTCGAACCCACTGAACTATCGTAAGACCTTTCGGTTCACGATGAGAAGCCGTAGCAAGAAGGATAAGAAGGGGGATAGAAGGATGGCGGCTACATACGACATTCACCTTTTTCCTGTTTGGGAAGTCGTGATGTGCGACACCGGGCTTATTGGCAGATTGCCGCTGTTTAAGTGGGATTTTGCTCGTCTGCCTTCAGCACCCTGTGGAGCTGCTCCAGTGGCCGCCTCTTTGGGTAGAAATTGGGAGGAAACTACCAATTCAGTAGGGCCTCGCATATCAATAACCGTGTGTGATTACGTTTGCTTCTGGTCATTAAAACAGATAGATCCGGAATGAATCAGTCACTAGAGACATGAAATCTCACTGTAATTTAGTAACGAGCCAACGTCTCTCACGCAGCAATTTGAGGTATGTGGGTTGCTGGGCTTTTCTGTGGCCTAGCACACTTTCAAAGCTAAACAAATGGCCCGGTTGCTTTACTGCCGCGCCGTGTCGCATTAAAGAAAAATGATATGTAGTCAACGGTGTTCTATAAACAATCTTCTCCAATCTCCTCCAACTTAAGGGCTGCCTGTTTGCATTTCTGTCTCTCCCCGCCAACCATCAAATACTACATCCGTTTTCTTCTCTATGTGCCTGTTTTGGTCAAATAGAGTGTCTGTTAACAACGAGCATGGCTAGGAATTATAACTCCCCACGTTTGTCACCTCCCCCCACGGATCCGTCACCGCTTTTGTCGGTTTGTTGTAGTCTTCTTCAGCAGTGAAAAGGTTCTCACAACACACACATGAATAGTATATGCACCATAACTTGGAAAGGCCGACCCAAAACAAAGACTTTCCATCAACTCATCTTCCTAAGATAGCAACAGCGACTGATGAATGTGACGGTCACTTTTTCAGCCTTGCCCTAAATCGAAGTCATCGAGAACGTCCGTCACCCTTAGCCTCTAAACCTTCAACCTTTGGCTAGCTTTTTTCTCTAGTCTTCGTTGCCCCTTCAGGGAAAAAATCGAGAAAAAAAAACTTCCACTCACTTGATACCCATGCCAAGTGAACCCCAAAATACAGAAAAGAAAAAATACATCAATTTTCTTTTGCCTTATCACTCCCAAATCCCTGCCATCAATCCATTCTGAGCCTAGCCCGCTCGCCAGTCCTGACTGAGTCTGTTTATTCCTTGCTACGTCCGTCTTTGCTGCAGCAGTAACCAGTTGCAATCAGTGGTAACTAATCCCTACCCAGGCCAAATTACAACACCCACGCAACGCTGGCTTCTCTTTTCGCTGTTCTGTCCCCAAGATAAAAAAGAAAGTATAGATAGATGCAACTGAGTACAGACAGACTATTACAATATTCTGCGACGGGCTCCAGTATCGACCAAAGCTCTCTTCTTCTTCTCCCCCCTCTTGCCTTCTTCACCGATAGCTCCAGCCCTTTTTGACTTCTTCACAAAGGTCTCTCATCTTGCGCTCTTTTCCTCTTCATCTCCTCGTAGCCCCTACACCTCGAATCATCAACATAATCCTCCTTTCTCCCTTTCGTTGGGCGCAAGTTGTCTGGTCCCTCGTGAGTTTCCATCCGCTCAACCATCCACCAGCTCTACTTCTATCTCCATATCACTTCTATCGGACTGCTTTTAATATTTGCCCAGACAGTGAGCATCAAACATCACTGTCTCTTTATTGTTCCGCAACGCCACTTGTTGCCACACCGAGATATCACCTTAGCCCCAATAACGAGGTTGTGCTAACAGCAGAATAGACACCACCAGCCTTAACTACTATTTCTCCCGTTTGTTCCATCTGGAGTCGGAACCCACACCAGAGGAAACAGTCGTCTCCCCCCATGACCGTTTTCAGCCCATTGATCCATTATATCATGTCCGCAAGCTAGCAACACCCTAGAGTAAACTGAAAACATTTCTTCAGTTGTGCTAGCACTATTGCTGCTGTTGTTGGATAGATTAGAACTCGAACTAGAACATCCACGGCCATAAAAAAAATCTTTTAATCACAGCCTAGCCCATAGCCTAGTCACCTTTTGAGTCCTGATCGCTGATTCTGGTCCGGGCCTACACTAGAATATCAAATTATTAGTGTTTCCGTACTTTACCGTAAACACCCTCGTCTGTCCATAATCCATATTTACAGACTCCATTGTTCAGAGAAAGCCTGGGACTTTTTTTTTCCCTTGTTTTTTTCTCCCCTTTGAACTTCTCAGCCCACGCCCGAGCTTTTTGCTTTGGGCTTATTTTTGCAATTTTTCTTAACCTCTCTCTTGTTACTGCTGTTAGTTATCTGCGTCTTCCGAACGCTCTTCCACATCTCACGCGATCTCTCTGGATCGTCCTTCGGCCTCATCTTGTTAGCCCTCTTCACACACATGGCCGCTGTGCTTTCACTAGAGGAGAGCGCCATGTTCCCCTCTGCTTCCGGGGGAGGTCTTCGACGATCGATGTCCCAGCCAAAAATCGCTGGCCTGGGCGGCTTGAAACGCTCGTCCAGTACCTCTAGACTCCACAATTCGTCCTCAACTGGTCACTTCGATGGTGACCACCTAGCCGACGCCTTCACCATAACTTCTACTTCAGCTTCCGATTACACCACCACCTTCTCTTCATCGCCGCCACCAAGACACAAGGCCCCGTCTATCGACTCCGAATCTTCGTCCGCCATGTCATTAGACTCCGATTATGACGGCTCCACTGACAGTGACTTCACGCCTGCCGACCATTTTGTCATCCCCGCCAACTATCACAGCTATTACTCCACAGAGGACCTGGATGCTCCTATGAGCCCAAAGAACGGCCATTCATATACTGCTTCACCAACAATTTCATATTCTCCCGACCACGACAACTCGGAGACCACCTCTCGCCCCCAGTCACCTATCATTGTCAACTCTGAAGATGACACTGCTGTGCGCGCTATTCCATCGCGCCATGTCGACTACTTGTCCCATGACTGGCGAGAAGAAGACATCTGGTCTTCATGGAAATACGTCGTTTCTCGCCGTAGCGAATTCAGCAACTCTGCTCGCCTGGAGAACGCTTCATGGCGTACCTGGATGAAGTCAAAAAACAAGCTCAAGACAATCTCCCCCGAAACCCTCAACTGGTGAGTCTTCATTTACCAAACACAAGAGCCATGAGAGAGCCCTGCACGCACTCTAACTACCGCGTCGAACTTTATGCTTGCGACCTAGATCAGTAGTGTTTTGCTCTTGCTGGGTTCGGTATTACCTTGCGCATAGTTGTTGTAGCATCGGCTATGGTTGATTATGTTCTTTTAGTCTTGTATTGTTTATTCCTTTTTATGCACATAGTGTAATCATCAACCAACAACAACCCCTACTAACAACTCTGTAACTAAAAGGCTCAAAGAATCTGATGTCACTTGGTTATATGGGCCCCTCCAGACTGGTGGTAGCCCCAATGACGGCCATGTATCTAGCAATGACCCACCAAGTGCCGCTTCAACAACGAAGCCTATTCTTAAGAAGCGGAGTAAGTCTGAGGCTATGCTTCACCGCTCGCTATCCACATCGTCTCTGGTGAAGCAGGCTACAGCCGCTATCTACGCCGAGCAAACCCACCTTCGCAGTCGGAGATTAATCATACCCCAGACTCGTTCCGTCACCTATTTTCTAGACAGAAGACGACTCAGTGCCGACAATTCGCTAGCTTGCCCGACGTCCTTGGTTCCGTCCGGCATCATGTCACCCAACACAGCACAGAAGCACATCCACTTCAATGAGCAAGTCTCACAGTGCATTGCTCTCGATATTAAGGGCGAGGAGGATGACGAGGAGCTTCTATATCATCAGTCCATTTCCGACGACGAGGACGCCATTCTCATGCGCACCCGCACTCGCAGAGTCCCTCTGCTGCGCCGCAGGACCGCTCCGGTTAACCCCACTTACAGCAAGACCATTGCCATGTTGCCTTCGACCGTCCTTAAATGTGAAGACGACTCGCCATCTCCAGACACTGCTATGAAGCACACCTTCCGCAGCCCCGTCGTGTCCCCTTCATCATCCCAGGACACTCTTCATATTGGCACTACTCTCAAACACTCTAAGGAATCGGGTAGATTCTTTCATGATAGTGACGATGAGGACGATGAGGATGAGATTGAGATCGAGCAGCAAGAAGATGTTAGCATGTCCTTTGTTAGTCGTGGACGCGCTGGTCGCTCCTTAGCAGTAAGATCGTCCACGCCTGCTCCCTCTGGAGCGTCCAAGTCCAATTTTGCCTTCGATAGTGACGAGGATGATGACGAGGACAATGATGATGACGAAAATGAGAACAGCTATAGCTCCTTCTCTCGCTCATCTGGTCTCGGTGGCATTAGCGGTGGTGGTGGTCTTGGTGGCATGAGACGCTCAACATCAACAAGCAGTCTAAGCACATCTGGCGGCCTGCAAAGATCTTCATCGGGTATGAATACTATACCCTGTTACTCTTCACACACATATCTACACTCAAGGTTTTCAGCCTCATCTTCCTACAATATCCCGTACTATTCCCCTCAATCATCTTACCCACCATCTCCTCCATCTACTAGCGGCGACGACGTTGTAGGCCAACTCATTGACACAATTAATACCTGCAGGGATATTGCGCACATCGTCTGGAATGTTGGCTGGCAAAGGTAGTTTCTTTGGATCCTCGTCATCTTCAAGTCGTGGCGGCTTTTGATTGATTGTTCGAGCGAGAACAGGAAACTACAGAAAGATTTTACTCTTTTGTCTTTTCTTTTCTCATCTTTGCTAGCCTTGCTATTCTTCTCATGATACCCGTTTCTACTATTGTTTTTATAATCACATGTTTGTTTCTCTTAGCAGCAGTACGCATCAATTCTGCTCTCTAAGGTCATCGTTCATATATATATATATATATATAGCCTTCGTCCTTTCTTTTTCTCCTTTTTTCACATCACCTATTAAACTCGCATACCGTCTTCAGCCGTCTTATGTTCCTACTTGGAAATTTGTTACTCCCTGACCTCATACTCTCCCCGCTGAATTCACAAATTGGCCATTGGCTTCTTTTTTCCGTGATCATCCTAGCAACAAACAGTAGACGACAAGTCATTCCGACTTACAACTCTATTTCGAATGCGCCTCCTTAATACTTAATACGACATCTAGGCCAACTACTACGACGTCCAGAAATTAGCTCCCGGCTATGTCAAGTTGGCCCAGTAGATTATTGAAGGAACAGAGTAGAGAGCAATGTAACAGATAAGCTTGATCTTAACAGGTGCCTTAGAAGGGATGCCCTGGGTGCCAATGGTCCCACAGCCCAACGACTCTATCTCAAGAAGAAATTCAAACGGAATTGAGCTTCAAGAAGCCAGACTATTCATGTTGTCTTGTGTTTGTTCAGGGTCGTTTCTTATCTGACTTATCACTTGTATCCTACTGTTCATTATCATCATTTATAGGGGTTTTTAATCTTCTCAACATCTTGTCATCAATGTGGTGGCTGGCGTTTATCGGAGTTCTGGTTTCTTTGCATTCTTTTTACATCTCCTATTATATTTTTTCCTACTCAAAAGTAAAGAGTTCGCAGCGCGGATTTGCAGCGCGGATTTGCAGCGCGGATTTTCAATATCCTTTCTTTTGAGACAAAAAGTTGAACGTTTTATAAACAAGCTCAGCGATGTTTAGTCTCGTGTTTCATATTATTATATCTCTTCTTCCATACTTTTTTTTTTATTTAAAAAACCCATGTTTTATCATCTAGCTTGAATCCTCCAGCATAACACGCCATCCATTCATCTATCATAGCTTCATCTAATACATTGTCTAGAAAATATCAATACTGTAATATAACATACATATAATAGCTATATGTTGATAACCTGTCTTCGACAAGCACAACTTTTTCAATCCTGATTCAGTGGGGCTTACTTATAGCGTTTAATTTCTGCTTGCTTCGTGTTTATAGTCGACTAGAACTCGCCTAGTCATCTTTATAGTTCTAGAACAAGATTAAAGATTTTTAAAATATAAAAACTATGTTGTTAGTCGTGAATTATTGGGGTTTTTAGAATTCGTGGAGTGCACTCGACAGACCCTAACTGCCATCCTCTCAAAATCACGTGGCGATAAGTGAAAAAAATCGGTAGTTAGTGATAATTCGAAAAACTTTGGTGACCTATCCGTACGACGTCACAAGTCGATGCGCTTGTTAGTAGTCTTCAACTAAAAAGCTAATACGCAGCGTCTCGCTGACGATATCTCCTAGCGTAAATAGGGCTACCTTTCAAATTCCGAATTTGCGAAAATACGAGGCGCGATGCAGAGATCGTTGGTCTCGTCAAGGCAGTGCCTCAACTTGGCCCGCCTCGCTAATGCCAGGCGCTATGTATGTTTTCACATTCCCTTGATCTAATATGCTGTCAAGACGTATTATTAACTGGCCTAATCTGATCAAACAGGCAACGAGTGTCAATGTGCGCCGTATCGCTTCCAATCATTCTCGTCCGCCTCAGGCCGCGATATTCCCCGATGATATCAAGCAGACGTCTACAACGTACCAAGAGCTACGAGAATGGGCGAAAAGCAACCCCGAGGACTGTCTTTTCGTTGTCCGCGACACTGCAGCTCCCGGCACAATTCCCAACTTCCTTGCCAAGGCAGAGCCCATGTTCGCCATGCGTGAGGTCCGTGAAGCAGACATATACGAAGACGATGGCGTGGCTTCAGGTGGTAACTCTGCCGATGCTATGGAAGCCGACAGCTTCACAGCAGACATGTCATGTCCACCAGGAACTCTAGTAGAAATTAGATCGACAGATTCACGTATTCCATTGCTAGCGGTCGTTATTGCGTATACCAATGGCTACAATTACATCTACACCAACACGGGCCAGCTAATGTGTGTCTCGCGCCTCAAGAACAACTTCCACAGTAGGAGCTTTGTCTCTGAGAAAGATATACAACCGCTGTTACCCTATATCCCAGTGCCCGAGGCAGGAGACAACCCGACCAAGATCGATCGCCAGCCGCCCAGCTCCATCGGCCGGGCTATCGCTGAGAGAATCCGGGACTTTACCAACGCCGCCGATCTCTTCACCCAGGACAATCTCAAGGCTTTAAACACAGCCCATGAGCTCGTCTGTGATTCGGAGAACCACACGTACATCAGCCTCAATGAGCTCTCTGGCCTAGTCTACAAACGCGCCTGCTCTGATAAGCGCACCGATGCGCGCCGTATCGCAAAAATAAAGGGTCAGCCTCGCAACCCTGAATCGTTCAAGTCCAAGCCAGAGCAGAATAAAGAATATATATCCCCCGCGGCGCTCTATGCCGTCCACCGGGTTATTATGACGCATGAAATCGAGGCGTTCACTCTGACGAACCTAACTGATCTCGACGGCAGCTTCATGTACGAAGTCATGCCGCTATCGTGGGTGCGCGATGTAAACTATACGGAACAGCAAGTACGCAGCTATATGGAATCGTCTGGATGGCCGATGAGCAAATCACGTGAGCAGCACCGGCCGCTATCAGATTTCATCACTCGTGTCCAGCGCTATATCAAGATCAGCAGAGAGACCAGGCCATTCATTGAAACCGGCATGATCAGTCAAGTAGACAAGGATAAGGGAGAGGCGATGCCACCGCTGGCCACTTTTCAGTGGAAGTGGCAAGACCACAAATTTCTGCGTTTTTTGCAGGTGTGGTCATGCTATGATCAGTTCCACCGCGGCTCGCGGCTGCATTCCATCGGTGCATCGCTGTTGAGACTGACTGGGATGTATCCGGAGGCTCAGATTCTGTCGCGATCGCTAGGTTGGACGTTCCTGCAAGAAGTTCGGTGGTTGTTGCCCTGGGATATTCCAGCTAGATACACTCACCGCTTCCCTGGTATGATGCCTCTCATGAATCGCGAAGGCATGAACAGTGATGGCAGCAAGGAAAGTATGGTCGAGTCTAAAACCACAGGTTATGGACGTCTCATCGAGGTGGACGTCGAAGCTTCTCTTAGAGAAGATATCACAGAAGGCAAGCGTCGTACCTGGGAAGGCGCCACCGTCTTTGCTATCGACGAAGACTCGACGACTCTCATTGATGATGCTATTTCCCTAGAACGCATTCCCGGCAACGATCAAGAATATTGGATCCACGTGCACGTTGCCGATCCCGCCGCTTTCATCCTGCCCAACTCAACGTTAAGTCAATGGGCCGAATTGCTGCCTCAGAACCTGTACCTGCCCGGCAACTTTGAGAACATGTTCCCCAGCGATTTTGTCAACGAAACTGTCATGGAGCGTTTCTCGCTGCGTAAAGATCGTCCATGCCTTACCTTCAGTGGTCGCGTAAATAAGGCTGGCGAGTTGCTTGACTCCAAGATCGAGCCTGGTATCTTGCCCGACATCATCTGCATCAACGGTGCCGAAGTCAACAAGGTCGCTCCCATGCAAGTGCCCCCGACCTTCAACAACACCGAAATCTTCTCCGTTGGCACGCCGCCACAAAAAGAAGCTAGCGACCGTGGCATGACTACTGCTGATCAGCTCAACGAAGCTCAAATCAGCGACCTCAAGGATCTACAGGAGCTCGGTGCGGCTCTCCAGGCCATACGCATCGCCAATAAGGGCTTCCCAGCCCACTCACAAAAGCCTGCGGTATATGTCACCATACCCGAAAACAATAATTGCCTAGAAGATGCGTACATCCGCGTCTCGTATCTCGAGGAAGGTATGTCAGGTTACATCGTGGCTTCACACATGCAGTTGGCTGGCCAGATCGCCGCACAGTGGTGTGCCAAGCGCAACATTCCCGCGCCATTCCGCACCCAGCCGCAGGCTGAGCGCATTCGGAGCAAGCTCGATGGCCTCTGGGACAAGACCTTTCCTAATGCACAGGCCTTGTACCGCTCCACCATCGCTTCGCCCCAAGGTGAAATTTCCTCTATGAGTAACCTTGAAGTCAGCTCTGATTTCAGCGAGCTCATCGCGCTCGCCGGCCCCATTGAGCTCTCTGCCGAGCCAGGCCCCGTCTTCGCCATGGGCGTCGACATGTATACCAAAGCCACATCGCCACTGCGTCGCTACGCCGATCTACTGCTGCACTGGCAGATTCACGCCGCGCTCGCTCACGAACGCAATGAGGACCCGGGCCCGATGCGCCTGCCGTTTGGCAGCACTCCGGCCTTATTGGACCGTCGACTCCAAGCCATCCGCAGCCGCGAGCGTATCGCGCGCAAACTAGAGGGCACAGCGGGCGCCAAGCAGTGGATTTTACAGGCCCTGGCGCGGGCATGGAAGCAGGGCGCTGCTGAGCTACCAGCCACGTTTCGCATGAAGGTCAAAGATATCTTCGCGAAGACTGTGACTGGAGAGGTAGACTGGTTCGGCCAGCGTGTGTTTGCGGATATCACCAGCTTTCGTGACGCGGACTTCCGCCTGGCTGAAGTCAAGAAAGATGAGGAGTATGAGGTAGAGCTATCGAATATGAATGTACACGAGGGTTTGATCATGGTCAAGCTTATCAAAAAGTTGGCAGACGCGCCAACTCAGATATCACAGAGGTAGAGTGAAAATATGTTTGTGGTTAAGGGCCGTTAGAGTAAGTCCTAAAGTAACGACTTGCGTGTACGATATTCATTAGTATAAAAGTTAGCAAAATCAATCTGCAGTAGCCCGTGGTAGCTGCTCTCTCTTGTATAATATCAACTCCCTATAAATCTACATGATCTAGACAAAGTTATACAATATGTATTGCCAGTTCCATGTTTTGTTACCTAGACCTCATGATACATGTAAGTCGTAATAAGTCATAGGGTTCATCAGGGTTGTTTGATAATCCTAGCAACCCATAGATATAATAAGTAGTGCTCCCCCGTCCGATATTCTGCTTAGCCTCACTCATTCATGATTGACTACTGTTGCCTTTGCAGGCTTGCTAAAGTTTATTGGAATGAAGGCCTCTATATAGAAATGATCTTCCCTTGGGAGGAAACATTTTGGCAAATCATTGCCGTATCACGAAGAAGATTGGGAAAGTAGTTCTTATTCAACTTAAACAAGCAGAGCCGTTCATATCGTAGATCTTCTTTCATATCATACTAGTTCCTTCTCAAAGGTAGCATTAGGGAGTGTTTAACGTGCCACCTGATTGGGAAATTAGGGACCATTCAGAAGAAAAGTAGGGCCTAGAACTTGTTGCGGACTTCTTTCTTTTAATGAGATGCTGTGAGAGGATGGCTTATTCGGTGGCTTTGTGGGCGCTTAGTCTTAATTTTGTCATTGTACAAGCGCTCTAAGAATGTAAAGCGACAAAAAGGAGGAAGAGGAAATTGAAATATTTGATAATTCAGGTGCAATGGTAGCGAATCGATCATTTGTAGGACAACAGGAGGCCAATATAACAGACATGTTTACAGCTCATATCAACGACGAGCCACTGAGCAAGCAAAGCATCTAGTTTCCCTCAATATAGATACCTTGCTTGTTGACTCAAAGCTTGTATATATATTATTATGGCCTTGACAGCTATATCCTAAGAAGCAAGTGGCGATAGAGTTGAGGCAAAAAGAGGTTTCATTTTTTTTTCATACTACTACTTATGTACGTTCTTTCTGTATTCCACTAGTGCGTGATACAATCACTCTAAACGCCATTCCTATCTAGTCGTCTATTTTCCAGTTTGTGAAGCTTAAAAAAGGAGAAGAGAATAGAAGTCTAATGCTTGGAATGTGGCAGTGCTTTCCATTTAGTGTTCCCCGAACAAACCCGTATTAACATTTAGTTCTACGCCTTCCCACATATGTTAAATTAGCAGTGATGCAATATCTGTGGCTGGTCCTACACTAGTGCTCATATATCATTGCTCGAAATTTCGATAGGCCTAGACTGTAAGTAACTGCTGGGGTACACGTCGCAGTCGGCAACTTCAAAGCGGATAACAGATATGTTATCTTGTAAGGCAAGAAGCCTTTCTTTTGACTTTGCAGGATACCTATTCTTATTCTCCAGATCTTGGATATCTTGTGTCCAAGGATGAGCTCGTTTTATAGTAACAGCTAAGATATGCATTCCCCAAGCGGAGAATTGCAAGGGCATGGAAAGTTCTATCATATAGTGTTCCTGTAGGCTACTATGTCTCTGAGAACAGTGATCAAAGACATTCTAGGGATATGTGTTTACAGTAAGATATAAAGAACAAGAGACAGACATGACCCTCAAGGTAATAGACGGATCGGATCATTCGAAAGGAGTAGATTCGTACATGCCGTTCGTAAGGTTCGTCAGTATTATCTTTAGTCTTCTATGCCGGCATTTACAGTCTAGATACAGCCAATGAAGGCTAATAGTTCATGAAAGGGCTAGAGCCGAGAGGCTGCTTGTCTGTTTAGAGGCATCATACCCCATTGGCACATGTCTCTTTCTTCCTTTTTTTATTTGTAAGCCAGTCAGAGTGCCAAAGGAGGCTGTTAGCTGTCAGCAGTACACCTTATGCGGCACCTTTTATATTAACTGTCACGATCGCATATTAATCGACAAAATTCATGAGATGTCGTAAAGGATAGATTTTCCTGTTTGGTCAGAATACATCCCTACCCTATCTATTTTATAATTTGTCGGCGAATTGCACAACTTCAACATAGTCCGGACTTATGCGGACTCTATACCCTGCAGAAAGCTATGTATATTGTGGTGGCCATTTTTATGGTGTTTGGGAGGGCACAGCATTGAGCATTATAGAAATAGAAAGGATACCGTTCATCAATTAAGCCGAAGGAAGGAAGAAAGGAAGCACGGAAAACAAAACCAGAAGAGGAACAGTGTTTAAGGGTGCTGATGATAATATGCTAGCCCAAATTAACAGCTAACCAGCCCCCCGAGCGATGGAACAGAACTGTGGCTGCTAGTACCAGAAAAAATTTAGAGGGGTTAATCTTCTAGCAATAATGATTATAAAAAAATCTATAGCAATAGAGGGCAAGCAAGAGTTCGTTCCCTAAGGTGCTTGCTATCGTCAGCGTTTTTTCTGGCCCATTTCATTCGACTCCAACAGATGCACCGGAGAGACTCAGGGACTGCGAACTAATTTTTTTTTTTCATTATTCTTATTAAGTTTCTAGAATTATGAAGATACGGACTATCTTTATATAACAGTCTTTTTTCTTCTTTTTTTTAGAAGGGGGTATGTAGGGTCGTCGGCGTACGACCGGGGCACTAAAGAGTCCGTTCACTGTGGTGGTAGTTACCTTTCCCATTGACGCACGCGCCGAATGCGATCCCAGGTTTAGAACGCAGGCGTCACTAAAAATGAGCAACTACTCTGGCACGCTAAGTATCGCGATATCAAATAGCCTCTCCAGACATTCAAGATCGGGTTCTTTCCCTGAACTGCAAAAGAAGAAAAACTCTTTCTCTTTCTTTTTCTATTCCCCCCTTTTTATTCCCTATCATTACTCAGATCCTCCCTCTCCTTGTATTCATCGTCATAAGCCTTGTCTATTTATTGCTTCTTCCACAAATTATCTTAATCATATCTTATTGCGTCTTTCTAGAGTTTGGGCTGCCCTTTCAAAACAGTCCTCTAAGACTCTCCATCACACCCTAACCCTTCCGTCTCACAACCAAGTCAACTCTCACAAAGAACTCGGAACTCACAGCTTTGATAGAACAAGGTTTATATGGTTGTATAACGAATATTTCCTTTAGCCCTTTGTCTCTTTCTCGTCTCTCATCTTTACCGTCTAGTCGTGTTACTCAAGCTGTATCTATTGAGAAGTAACCAACTGCTCTAGTGACGACAGCAGTCTTTCACCTTTATACCAATCCCAGGCCTCAGAGAACCTTGCATTCCAGCCACCCGAACCCAAGTTCCCTGACTGTTCCCTGTCGACACATATGTTAACTAGGCCTTGTTGTTCAGAGCACACGCAGTGTGGCCCACTGACGGACTGACACTGGACTGACTGACACTGACCGGGAACCCCCTTTCATCCTAATCCTGCGGATATTGGACTTGTTTTCTTAAGCAGCACTGCAGTTTCCATCTCCTTCTCTCTAATCTCAACCTCCTCTCAACCTCCAATCCAATCCGCGTTGCTTTGCGAGTTAATAGGTTGCGACTCTGCCCCCGTCACTTTTTATCTTTCCCCATAATCGGACGCGCTGGGCTCTTTGGTCGATCGTTTTCTCTGTTAAGCAGATGTATATATCATAATCGTTGTATGTTCCCACTGTGTAAATATTTGTGTGGTTGGGAATAGACAATCTAAGCTATTCTCTTCTATTATTTTTGAAGCTAAGAAGAAAAATAGCACACAATCCCAGCCTAGCTTAGCCAAGCTTGCCAAAATAGCTGTTCTCTCACGATTCCTGATCTGTTTCTTTCTTCCTTATTTTCCTGAAGTTCCCAAGATTCCCAAACCAAGCTGCACATCTTGTGGTAGCCACCCTCGTTTCCGCTTCTTCCATTCTTCTACCAATCTGCCCATCTATCCATCCTCATCCTTACGTTCGCTTCCAGGCTCAACTCCCATCTCCTTACCTCTGATCGGGACCTTTGGTTGGTGTATCGTATTTTGTTTCCTTCCTTGTTGCTATTGTTGTCTCCCATTCCATTGCGACATTATTGTTGTTACCCGTCATACTATTATTACATTACAACTTGCGACCTGTGCGTCCCTGGCCCTAAGCCAACCAAAGCAAGAAGAGCGAGAAAAAAAATTGGACCAAATCTCTTTGTCTGGGTTCGCGCGCACAACTTTTCATACACGCCTTCACAAAGAGGCCTCTCTTTGCACTAGAAAAAGGTGTCATTATAGACCCTCTAAGATCGACCTAGGCTGGTGTCTTTAGTGGTGATTAGGACGGACGGCGCCTAACAAAACCATAGAGATCACCCAAACCCGTACACAAAATCAAAATGTCAAACTCGCTACTTCTCCCAAACACGGCTGTCGGTCAAGGACAACCTTCGGCCTCCACTACCGCCTCCACTGCCTCTACTGGTAACACTCATCTCACTGTTAACCGCTACTCTGGTCCCGAGAACCTGTATAGCGGCTACGGCTACTCATCTGCTTCTGAGATGGGAGACGACGACAACACCAACTATAACGATTACCTGGATATGGATAACATAGTTCTAAGCCGGGACGACGCTATCTCTAAGTCTGAGGCTATCTCTGAAGATGCCCGGATTTTCCTCCCCTCGTTGGCTTACAACCCAAACGAACCGGTTTCATCCTCTACCAAGAATCAAGAAACGTTTGTCTTCAGTACTAGCATTAGCAAAATAGACAGCTCTACAGATCAGAAACCGGCGGCCCAGGATAGCGAAGATCATCCTTTCGAGACGAACCTCGCTTCATCTACTGCAAAAGTAAGTCTTTCTATGTAGATTTCTTAGCATCTATCTTCTATCTTTCAACCTCCCGGCCTAAGCCTTTTTTGGGACTTGTCTCTTTGGACTTCCGGAGCTAGGTTTTCCCTCATACCATCCTATTTCATATCCTCGTCCACGTTCAGGCTCAGGCTCAGGTTCAGGTCCAGTTACAAGCTACCAGTGACTAGCCTCACTAGATCTACATCTGCTTTCCTATTCTCCTTGCCTCCCCTCTTCGCTTCTACTACATAGTACCGTTATTGCTAGTAAGTGCTGGCCGATAGCCTCCTTTTCTCTTTTTGTTTTATTTCTATTATTATTATCATTATTTACTTTTCCGTCTATCGTTCTTTCGGTATTCCACAGTTGAACAATAAACACCGTCCCATATCTATCCCATTCACTGAGACTGCACGTGTTTCACGTCGTCCCAATTACTTCTTTCGTTTGTAAACTATTCGTTTCCACTACTATAAGCTGCTACACACTACGCACATACACTCAGATCTTGTTCGAGTACCAGTACTAACCGACCGCTTGCTCGTCCGCGTATCAGATAGTGTCCACAGCCTCAGCCACATCGTCCTCTAACCACTCTGACTTGGACCATAAGCCTAATCCCGCAACCACTACCGCAAACAGCACTGTTGCAAACACTTTAGTAGTTTCCGCTGACCAAAGCTTACCGGAGTTTTCAAGGACCATCTCTGGACGCTCACTGGCGCAGTCGCATTCTCATAAAGCTTCTTATCATTCTCACACAGAGTCCCATCTTGACTCCGATTCTGATTTTGAGCAAGAAATTGATATTGAAGCGCATGCTTCCATTGACTCAGAGTCTGATTCTGAAGACGGAATCAACTCAGACAACGAAGACTCTGATTCTGTTGTCCCGGCTCTAACCCCGGCTGCCGCCTCATCGCCAACGCTGTCTACTACTTCTATTACCGAGCCCGTACCACCATTGCGCGCCGCCATTGCTGCATCTTTTGACGAGCAGATCCAGCTTCGAAACAACGCACACTACAACCTCCATCAACGCGCATTTAGTCCGTCGCTTTCGCAGCGTATATCCGGCTCTAGCTACGCATCGTCTATTGCTTTGCTCCAAAGCCCACCATTGGGCCCCATCAAGCGCAAACCGCTCTCCGCTACTGCATCTATCCTAGCCACTCGCTTCTCAAACCCACCTGCGCGTCAGCATATTGTGACTGCTAGTATCGACAAAGTCTTGGATACAGATTCGCTGATTCGCCCACAATCACTCGACCAATTTCCAGTAACACCATCTTCGAAGAACTACCACGAAAGTGATTCCACCGAAGAAGAAGATTTTGGCTCCGATACTGCTACTGAAAGGTACGTTATAGATCCCCATGTGCTGTTTATATAATGAGAGAGGTATATATATGCACATCAAACCCAAAACTTCCCAGAACAATGCCTATTAAGGTTGCTTTAGCAGCCAAGGCCAAATATCAGATTACAGAAGAAAAGGCATTATATTGTGTGGCAGCCCAAGTCACTCCATTTCCTATGAATGGCAAGGGGGCCCCATATGAAAATGCGCTTTGACACTGCCACTCTCTAGTATGAGCCCAGTCGCATTTCCGCTTTTGGCGTCTAATGACTTTCGATTTAGCAAGTTTTGCGCCGGGGGTTATTATGGTAGCAATACTATTGCTAGAAGATTAGACTCCATCCATCCAGGGTTTTGTCTTTGGCTCCTTGTCTTCTCTATCATCTTCTTCCTATTCCTTCCCTCCCATCGTCTTGTTTCTTAAAGCAAGCCGAGTCCCCAGACTGATGCGTGTACTGTCTAGACGGATTGTGTTTCTAACGTTGTCTTCTTTCATTACTACTGCAGATCCAGATCGTCACTTTCAAACCCTGTTGACACAGAAATCACTACTGCTACCTATGCTGTTGCCGTATCCGTTATTTCAACCCACTCTCGAAACACTTCTCGTGTATCATCGTCTAGTAGCGTTTGTGAAATAACGAGTCACTCACCCATCACCACCAAGTCCAAAGTAGACGATCTTGCCTTTGCATCTTACCAGGAACGTCAAGAAGAGCACATTGTCGACCAAGATCACAACGAGCTTCCTCCTCTTTCACTGAACACAGACTTCCACGATTACGACTATACGGAAGCCCCACACCGACCTGTTTCGCAGTCTGCCGGATCTCGCTTCAGTGACGACTCCGACTCCTCTGTCTATGATCAACAAGACGCCCAAGATAACCTCCAAGACGATCGTGATCTCAGTTCTGTCTATCGCCATATCGATACTATTGACGAAGTCACTGAACCAGAGACGTCGCCCAAGTACCGTGACTCGTTTCAGTCTTCTGTCTACAGCTTGCCCATTGCAGACAATACTGCACTAGACGACCCAGACCTGGACCGGTCTGACCTCGATCTTGCATTGGAGACGCCTTTGAGTAAACCTCCTACACGTCCTACTTCCGAAGCGTCACAGTACTCTCCATACTCTCGTTCTTCGTCGCCGCCATTGTTATCTACCAAGCTACAGCAAAGACTGTCGCTGGACATTCCACCACCACTGCCACCAAAGTTGGAGAGATCCTCCGCTGTAACCGCCACAATTCCGTCTCACGTTGACGCCGTTCTCTCCTCACCCATATCCACATACACACCAGGCGAGCTGAATAAGCCGCTGCCAAAGTCACCTAACGGGACTACCAACCAAGGCTTCTTCGGCTGGACACCGGGTGCTGCTTCGCCTTCGAACAGCGCCTTTTCGTCCATACCTTCACCCGTGTCTCCCAAACGCACATCTTCGTCAAATGATACGACTGGCGTATCGACAGATGCCTACACTACCCCCAAGAATATACCCGCCCATGTCTTGGCTAAACAGAACGCAATCGAGTACTGCGAAGACTTTCAAACACCACACACACAAACAATCCTGGCCCCCACCAATAACTCGGGGTCAGCGCTAGCCTCTACCTCTAACACCTCTCTACACGAAATCGACGAGATGGAGGACGAACTGAAGGCCATTAGCATCGAGCTAGCGGCATCCATCCGTCGCGAGATGGATCTTGAGGATCTGGTCGACCGCCTACAAGGCGAGATGGCCAACCCTATTAGCAGCAAACGCACGAGCGATTATTTCTCCGACTCTGGCTACGGCTCAGCCAAGTATGACTATGAGCAGAGCGGCCGTGAGGAGGTTGAGAAGGTCCAGCGCAAGGCTGACCAAGAAAAGGCCCAGATCCGCCTAGAACTTACTACGAAGCTCCAAGATGAGCGTGGGAAGCGTCGGGATCTCGATGCCCAGATTCAAGAGCTTTCAGCAAAGGCTGTCCACGCCAACGAGACTGCACAGAACTCAGCTGCTGATAGTACCAGACTCGAGGAACTTGAAGCGCAGTGCGAAGATTTGCGCCGCCGTCTTTCTGACGAGCGTGATGTTAAGAATAACTTTGAAGATCTGCTGACTGCGCTCAAATCTGAGCTGGAAGCTACTATAGGCGAGCGTGATAACCTGCGCGACGAGGTCATTCCAGAACTCACTGCCCGTGTCGAGGGACTCGAGGTACAGAACGCTGAGATGTCGACACAGTCATATGAATCATCTAAGCTGCAACAGGAGCTTAAGGCCCTGCGTGACGAGAACGATAACCTCCGAAACAGCAAGTTTGAGTCTGAGATGAAGACTCGTGTCACATCACTGACACGCTCCAACTCAGTTGCTTCTCAAAACTTCAAACTGCAGAGGGCGCCGTCTAGCCTGACTCGCTCCAACACTGTTAAGGGCAACACTGGCGAGAAGCCTGCATCACTTGAGTCCAAGGATATTATTCTGGAGCGTCTCAAGGATGTCGAAGCTCAGCGTGATGCGCTGCACAATGCGCTCAAGTCTTTGCTAGAACGTCAAGAATTCCAAAACCGCGAAAATGAAAAGCGCATCAAGAGTCTCGAGCACGATCGCTCACGTCTTCTGGATGGTTCGCCTCGCAAGGCGGGCTATGAGAAGGAGATCGAGAACCTTAAGCTTGAGATTTCTGTCCTGCGCCGCCGTGCCGAGGAGGCCGTTGACCAGAAATGGCGTGTTGAGGATGGTCTGCGTGGATTGAAGATGGATCTCGATCGTGCTGAGGCCGAGATTACTTCGCTCAAGAACCTGCTAGAGGCTAACGACATCATGGCCCCTCCTGCCTTTAACCCATCCAGTGCTAGCGGCGAAACCGACACCGTGTCGTCTGAACTACTTGACGATTCCCTGCTGAACCTACAGGCAGCATATGCTGAGTCTCTGATTCGCATCCGCAGTCTGGAAGCAGCTACCTCGGACGACAAGACGGTGGCTGCTATTCAGCGTCTGGAGAACGCTCTTGCTACTGTTACGGCTGACCGCGACTCTGCTCGCGTTGAGGCTGCTAGCTTGCGTATCCAGGCCATGAATGCCTCGGCGAACCAGGCTGATCATCTCAAGAGCGAGCAGGCGTTGTCTGATCAGTTGCAGTCATCTGCGCGCCGAATCGAGGAACTCGCTGCCCAGGTCAATGAGCAGTTGTCAATCAACAGCAGCCTTCGCCAGCGTCTGGTTGACACTGTTTCCCGCGGCGAGGCTGATCGCCAGGCGAATGTTTCGTGGGTCAACCAGTTGCAGGAGCGTCTACGTGTCATGGAGGACCAACTGAATGCCGCACAGTCAGCCACTGAAGATCGTATTGCCAAGTACGAGGAGGAAATCATCTCGCTCAAGGCAGCCTCCAACTCTCAGCTCCAGCGTATCAGCTCGCCGCTAAGCAGTAACGGCAGCGCCGGCCTTCGGTCACCCGGGCTCCGATCACCTGGATTCCGCACGGCCATGGTTACCGAGCAGCAGCGCCTGTCGCCGATGGCATCGCCCATGTTCCCCAAGTCGCCGCGTAGCCCGCGCATGGTCAATAGCAAGTCTTTCGAGGACGAGGTGGAGCGCATCAGACTGCGCAACAAAGTGCAGGAACTGGAGAAGGCGCTTTCGGATGCGGAGATGGAGATGCAGAAAATTGTGGGCAAGATTAGCGAGGCGCAGATACAGGTGCTCGTCCTCCAGGAAGAACGCGATGCGGCTATGCGCGAGACACGCAAGGTGCAGAAGTCTCTGGAGGTGGAGATCGCTAAGGCACAAAGCCTGGCGAGCTAAAGCAAACCCCACCCAACTTGGCTATAAATGACCGAGAAGGGAGAAAAACAACATGTTACTTTCTTCGAGAGTCTTCATTGTTTTTTTTCTCGCTTTCTGACGATATCCACGAGTTTCACCAGCCACTAAAATGCAATATTATCGAAAAACCCCTGCAATCTATGCTTTGCGCCTCCCTTTACTTTATCTTTTCTTCTCCAGCGAAGCCTTCTTTTTCTATTCAATTCGATATACCCTCTGTACTATAAAGCCTGCAATTGATTGCATCTATTGAGACAGACTTTGGCGTCTTTAGATATCTGGGCTTGTAGTTGTAGTAAGCTATAATGTTTTTTTCTTCAACTTTTTACTTCGTTTCGGGCATCTCGCGTTCCATTGAGGATCCTACGAGACTTGGCTTGACCCTTTTTTCTTTCGTATCTTTATTTTTCTCTGACGGATGATTTGTGTTTGACGTTATTCATTGGGATCTTATAACCCACTTCATATACAGCTGGGATGATTCTTGTTATCTTTCAGGTTGGGCATATCCTTTTTTCTTGGTCTTTTTTATCTATAAGTTCTTTACACGTCTTTTGTATATTATGCTCGGCATATACAAGCATATTTCTTATATTATTATTACTACTACTACTACATACATGAAAACATAGAAGCGTTTGATTACTGAATAAGCTGTTCTCACTTAATCAAATATGAATTGCATGAATGATGTGCAAGTGTATGAATCTCCGTATAGTAAAATAAGGCGACGAGCAATAACTTTGAGCTAGTGATGCGTGTCTGTAAGAGGTGAAAAAAAACAGGCATTGGCAGCAACTATGAGCTTATTGTTAATTGATATTCTGGTGATGATGAGAAATCATGAAATGCAAAAACAAGAAGGTTACGATGTTTGGTATTGGCAGTTCGTAGGCTAAAATCTTGATCAGAGAAAGAAGGAAGTGCTTGGCCTACAGTATGGCTAGATACCTGTCATTAGATAAAATATATAAAGGGCAGAGGGCAATGACGGATCTTGACTCAGATATAGAAGCTCAAGGACACCTACCTTGGGGACAAAACATTGGCGATAAATCCTCATAATGTGAGCAGACAAAGAAGGAAAACAAGAATACTAAAAGATGTAGGAAAAAAGCCAAGTTTTGAGTCCAAGATACACGCGAAATACAGAGTCTCGACAGTCAGTCTGTAGTACCATCACAATTCAATACAACGAACATGGCGGCAGAGACATTTGCAGCACTAGGTGATGCCTTGAATATTAAGCGTGTCTAGAATAATCATACGCTGACTGACAGACAAGAATGGTAATTATAAAAAATATAACCCTGCAGGTTGGTACTACAAAAATGATAACTTCATCGCCTACTTTGACATCCCGACTACTACTACATACATTTTTTTTTAACTTGACCGGCGTCAGTAACCGCGAGGGTGCCATTGGTGACCGACCAGCTGTTCAAGGTTGAGAACATCATCGAGCTGACTGACAGCATGTGTGCCTCGACCTGTCTATTGTCTCTACGTGGATGCTGCGTGAGAGTGTACACACTGCTTATATTGACTTATTCTCATCAGCTGCTGTTGGCGGCACGTTGGGCGACCAGGTCTACCTACCTTCAATGCCATGACTAGTATTTCGGCTATCCCCTCCCTCGTTATGGCCGACAAGTCAACGCAGCAATAACACTAGCGCGCTGTAGGAACTGGCCGCCAGTTATGTGCGGCGCTGTGATATTACGCCATCCCTAGCTAGCATCATCAAAGCCAAGAACAGCTTTTTGCTCGATGATATGGAGAGGTCGCTGCAGTTCATGCGAACCAAAGCTGAGTGCTACGTGCGGGGACAGCCGAGTGGCTTATCACCCCCGGAAAGATGTGAGAGGGGTTGGCCTAGGGCACGTAGGGTTATAAAATACTTGCGTATAGATGTAACGACCTTTTCTTTTGTACTGAGCAGCTTCATGATTTACTCATAGGTACCTTTACCTGTCTTAAATTCTTATCATAATTCCAACGTCTTACATGCAAAGTCTTAAGTGTAAATTAGAGTCGTGATAATTACTACCAAGCTGAACATGGCCCGATTAGGCAAAAGCGGGTCTTTTCATGCTAAGTGATTTGCTGACTGGATGTCTAACAACTTGACCGTCGCCTTGAGTCTCAATTTGTGGTGCTACGGCACAATCCGGACCTACTGCTCGATAGCGTGTAGGTCACTAGACAAGTATGTGATGAACTACGATTGCACTGCTGTGCTATCTTACTATTCTGCGTAATGCTCTCTAGTAAGCCAGTGAGCTCGCTAGTGCTACAAACACCTAGATATATATTGGCCCTGATGCCAACAGCACCGGTGATATAGACGACATGACGGATTACCTGTGTGGCTATATCTTTGATCCGTTTCCGGGACCCCAAGCGCCGAAGAAACCTAGCCGGCCCTAGTGTTGCCCTTTTCATCTCGTAACCCGTGTGAATAGGCCCACAGGGTGTTA